>CAUYSK010014406.1:0-49273 GCA_963575035.1 Avahi laniger | reverse complement strand
GGAGACCGAGGCAGGCGGATTGTTTGAGCTCAGGAGTTCGAGACCAGCCTGAGCAAGAGCGAGACCCCATCTCTACCAAAAATAGAAAGAAATTAATTGAACAGCTAAAAATATATAGAAAAAATTAGCCGGGCATGGTGGTACATGCCTGTAGTCCCAGCTACTCGGGAGGCTGAGGCAGTAGGATCGCTTGAGCCCAGGAGTTTGAGGTTGCTGTGAGCTAGGCTGACGCCACGGCACTCACTCTAGCCATGGCAACAAAGTGAGTCTCTGTCTCAAAAAAAAAAAGAAAAAGTTAAAAAACATGACTTATAAAAATATAGAATGAACATGTGCTGAAGAGGCAATTTGTAAAATGGTGAAGTTGGTTCAAAAAGCATTTGAGAAACTAGGTACTTATAATCATATTGAAAAAAGAACATTGCAGTAAGATGGCAGGATTAGATACAAAACTAGATAATAACCTAAAAGGCAATGAAACCATAACTTTTAGAGATTTTTTTCTCTCTACTGGATAAAAATCTACAAACTAACATGTAACTTCACAAAATCTGGATTTTTGTTCAAGAGTGAATAGCGAGTTAAAGGTGGATTCCTCTAGATAATGAAATAATCTTTGCCCAGTTAAACAATGTTCCAATATGATATCAAAAGAATGTGGTGCTCCTTTGCCTTATTTCTAAGTTTCAGATTATATTTCTTAACATGTGCTAGCCTTGCTGGTTTATATGGGTTCCCTCCTAGAGAAGGGGAGTCACAACAGTGGAAGTAAAATTATAACCTTCAGTAAGAAAGAAGAAGCCTTCAGATCCACTGTGGTATTGGCAGTGCAGTATTTTAAGACATTTTCAAACAAGTGTCTTTTTCGAGGGTGGCCTCTGCTGAGAAGTACAACCCCAGGCTTCTGTGACTCTCGGCTTGTGGAAGGTTACACTGCCACCCAAGCCCCACCACTGCTGCAGCCTCAACCCCACTGACCCAAGCTCTGCTTACATCTGAAGCCAGCCCTGCTTTAATTAAAAGGCTGCCAATATTTCCAGCCTTTTTTTCCCCATGCATTTTTATATCGCCTGTGGCAGCCTGCCCGGACATATCAAATGATCTCCCCAGGTGCCAGTTACTGTTTTTGTGAATGAGCTGTTTAGAAATTTGCCTAAGTTTTGAGGGCTACACCACAAACCTGTTTTTTCCATAAGCCCTAACCTTTTAATGTGTAGCTTTTACAGTAAAAAGACAAATATACACCGCATTATAGCAGAAACTTCTTTATTTCATAGGGTATTTGAAATAGTAGGAGACATGTTTAATATTGTGGCAAAAATTGTGGTAGATGAAGGGTATACCTTACAGATTGACGCAGGCATTCCCAGTAAATAATTTATCTACTATTGCAGAAAAGAAAATGGCATTACTGGTAAGATGGGTCTACAAAGACTGCTTAGGAATACAACTTGGAATAGGTTTTCAAACTTTTTATTCTGAGTTGATTAGAATTTAAGTTTCAAATCTTGAATAAACATCTCTCCAGATGGAGCTACTGCAAAGAAAAGAGACAACAACCTTATTACTCATATCTTTATTATAAACATTAATTTGATAATACTGTCTTATTCATAAATGCTTTACTTGCCAAAAAAATGAATCTTGATATTCACAGAGCATTGGTTGTTGCCATTAAATTGC
Organism: Avahi laniger; assembly: GCA_963575035.1. NCBI lineage: Eukaryota > Metazoa > Chordata > Mammalia > Primates > Indriidae > Avahi > Avahi laniger. The sequence continues at coordinate 47,590 of CAUYSK010014406.1, read as the reverse complement.
AAATATTATTGAATCCAGGGTGCTAAATTCACATTTTAAAAGCTGGCGTGTGTGAGGAAGTACGATCAACTCATTTGCAGCGATTGTTCCCTCAGAAGTGATGGTTACTAGGAGGCCATATAACACCACGTTGTTGTTGTTGTTAACATAAAAGTGAAAACAGACTTTTTTTTTTGAAAGAAAATAAGTTTGTTAGATGAGTTTGACACTTAGGACTGATTTTACCACTTAGGTTATATTGCAGGCATTTTTCAAAACTTGAATGAATCCTGTGTGTACAGTAAAGATTTTGATGAGGCCAGGTGTAGTGGCTCACGCCTGTAATCCTAACACTCTGGGAGGCGGAGGTGGGAGGATAGCTTGAGGCCAGGAATTTGAGACCAGCCTGAAAAAAAATTAGAAAAATTAGCCAAGTATAGTCCTTAGTCCTATAGTGCCAGCTACTCAGAAGGTTGAGGCAGGAGGGTCCCTTGAGCCGAGGAGTTGGAGGCTGCAGAGAGCTATAATCATGCCACTGCACTCTAGCCCAGGCAACAGAGTGAGACTCTGTCTCAAAAAAAATTTTTTTTGATGAAAAATATTTAGAGAATTTTATGAAAATTTTATACTGGCAGAGGTGCATTGATATTGACAATATTTATATTTTCCCAGCCACTTCTGAGTATATTAGATTAAACAAGGGTGAAAGAGTAGTAGGTATAATTCATAGTCATTTCATAAGTCTTGGTAAAGTTTTTTGATTACTTCATGAAAGTTTAGAAAGCATATTATCCAATGACTGAATAAGATGTCTTTTTGCAAGTCATGTGTCTTCCAAGTCTTTGTCTTTGACAAAATTAAAAATATTAATTAAAAAGAATAAAAACCATATAAACATCTCAATGAATGCAAAAAGCATTTAATAAATACAACACCCTTTTATGATTTAAAAACACTCAATACAATAGAAATGGAAAGAAATTTTCTAAACCTCATAAAGGGGATCTATGAAAAACCCACAGCTAATATTATACTTAATGGTGAAAGAACGAATGCTTTCCCCCTAATATTGGGGAAAAGACAATGGTGTCTGTTCTTAAGACTTTTATTCAGTGTTGTCCTGGAAGTTCTAGCCAAGTCAATTAGATAAGAAAAAGAAATAAAAAAGCATTCATACTGGAAAGGAAGAAGAAAACTATATTTTTATGTAGAAAATCCTAAGTAATCCATTTTAAAAACTATTAGAACTAATAAACAAGTTCAGCAAGGTTGCAGGATTCAAGATCAATATACAAAAGTCAATTGCATACGTTAGCAATGAACAATCCAAAAATAAAATTTTTAAAAAATTGTATTTGGAATAGTATCAAAAAGAATAAAATATTTAAGAATAAATTTAACAACACTGAAAACTACAAAACATTGTTGAAAGAAATTAAGAAGGCCTAACAAATGGAAAGACATCCCATGTTTATGGACTGGAAGATTTAATATTGTAAAGATGGCATTACTCCCCAAATTGATGTACAAATTCAACGTATTTCCACCAAAGTCTCACTAAACATTTTTACCGAAAGTGGCAAGCTGATCTTAAAATTTACATGGAAATCTAAGGAATCCAAAACAGCCAAAGAAATCTTGAAAGAAAAACAAAGAAGTCAGACAACTCATGCTTCCTAACTTCAAAATCTTTTACAAACCTATAATATTCCAGACAGTGTGGCACTAGCATAGGGAAAAATATAAAAGTCAACAGAACAGAATTTAGTGTCCAAAAATAAACCCTTACATCATGGTCAATTGATTTTCAACAAGAGTTCCCAGAAAATTCAACAGGAAAAGAATAGTCTTTTCAACAAATAATGGACAACCAGAATATCCACATGCAAAAGAATGAAGTCGGACACCTCAACCTCATACCATATACAAAAATTAATTCAAAATAGATTAAAGACTTAATAAGAAGAACTAAAACTATAAAACTCTTTGAAGAAAACACAGGAGTAACCCCCATGACCATGGATTTGGCAACGGATTTTTAGATATAACACTACATCACAAACAACAAAGGAAAAAAAATAGATAAATTGAGCTTCATCCATCAAGAAGCTGAAAAGACAACTCACAAAATGGGGAAAAATACTTGTAAATCACATATCAGTTATAGGACTTGAATTCAGAATATATTAACATAAGGACCTTTTACAACTCAATAATAAAAAGACACATAAGCCAATTAAAAAGTGGGAAAAGTGCTGAATAGACATTTTCCCAAATGAGTTATATGTATAAATGGTCAAAAAGAACATGAAGATGCTCAACATCATTAGTCATTAGTAAAATGAGATCAAAACTACAATGAAATACTATTGCCTATTACGATGGCTATCATCAAAAAGACAATAATAATTATTTGTAAGAATGTGGAGAAATTGGAATTCTCATACGTTTCTGGTGGGAACATACAATGGTGCAGCTGCTTTGGAAAACAGCTGGGTAGTCTGTCAAAAAATTATATATGGTTACTATATTACCCAACAATTCTATTTCTATGTATATACATACCCAAGAGAGCTGAAAACATATGCCCACATAAAAACTTGTGCCCAAATGTTCATAATGGCATTATGTATAAGAGACAAAAAGTGGAAACAACCCAAATGTCCATCGATTGATGAACAGACAAACAAAATTTAGTATATTCATACGATGGAATATTATTCAGCATAAAAAGAAAAGAACTACTGATACATGCTATAGCATGGATAAACCTCAAAAACACGCTAAGTAAAGAAGCCATACGTTAAAGACTGCATGTTAACCTGTCTTTTCTTTTCTCAATACACCTTTATTTTTTTTTTTTTTTTAAGCCAGTCAAATTTAGCAGTGGGGGGTTGAATACCAACTTTAGTGACACTAATGTTAATAAGTTCTGATAACCCACTACCATCGGACCAGCCTCAATATACCTTTAAAAGATTTTAAATTGTTTCAATCTGGTCAAGTGGAGATTTTTAAGAACTTCATTTTTAATTTGTAATTAAAAGTGTACAATTTCAATTTTTTCAAAAAAGTCAACAAACTGCAAGCAACAGTTAATAAAGGCCTTAAATAATTGTCAAATAAAAAAAGCATCAGCCTAGTCCCTAAATCACACTGTTACTCTGCTAAGGAATGAAGAGTTTCAGAGAATCTTTTTCTTTTGCAAAAGAAAGGAGAATGGTTGCCCGAACCACAAAACTCTCAATTTCAAAACATGTCACCTGCTCTCTCAAAATCATTCCTAGAGTATTTATTAATATTTTAATATTTTGTTGCTGACACAAAATGGGGACTGGACAGGTGTCTTAATAAGACTCAAACCATCCAAGGTTCACCCAGCCTCTGTAGTCATGATTTCTGGTTGGTTCAGTTGGTCACAGAACAGATGGAATGGGTGTCTCCATTCAGTGTACATATGAAACTCCTAAGAAGGTCATTTCAATACAAATTCTAGGGCCCCATGCACAGATAATCTGGTCCAATAGGCCTGGAGTAGGGCCTCAGAACCTGCATTTTTTTGGACAAACATAGGAAAACTTAAAAATGCAGGCTTCAGGGAACAAATGTACTTGAGTCTGAATATTGTCTTAGGTCATTAAATAGTTGTGGCACCTTGACAAGTTAGCATCTCTGAACCTCAGTTTCTTTATCTAGAAAAGGATGTTGATGATAACTATCTCTTTAAATTGCTGTGAATTTTTAATCACTAGATGCTTGGAGAAATCCTTCCACCGCAATAGCTTTCTTTTAACGTGTGCGTGAGTATGTGTTTCCTAGAGAGCCTGAGAGGATGGAGTTTTGCCAGCAGTCCAGATTGAAAGCTTTTTCTCAGAATCAGGTCAGCAGCAAACATGCTGCTGGGTTGGACTAAATCAACCCAACAGAGAAAGCAAAGCAACTAGGCCCACAGCCCTCAGGCACTGCCGACTTGTGTTCCTTGTAAGAGACTTTACTATTTAGAGCTGAACTCCATTGACTCACAAATGTAGTCTATCTATGGCCTTGAAAAATGATCCTGAGAAAAGTAAGAGGAGAAACCATGTGGCAAAGATGACACCTACTGGCAGCACAAGGGCCCTGCTTAGCTGACACAGCCTGGATTAGTTCTGGAAGTATCCACCCTACTGCCCTCTTACATACAAAAAGCTATTGCCAAGGAAATAAGCAGACATGTCGCAAAGGTCTGCATGCAGAAAGTTTACATCAAGTATTATCTATAAAAGTGAAATATTGGAATGACTTGCTGTTCGATAGTAGGAATTGAGTTAAATAAATTTTGGTACATCCATACAATGGACTATCAAGCAGCCATTAAAAGCTATGTTTTAAAATCTCTTTAATAACATGAAGAAATAGCCATATTAAAATAAATTCAAAAGGCAGGTTATAACACAAAATAATTAGGGTAATGATTAAGTAAAATTGATGTCTATGTATGCTCATAGAAAGAAATCTAGAAAGAAATGTAGAAAGTGATCATCTCCAAGATTAGTGTTTCCTTCTTTATACATTACTATGTTTTTCACTGTTTCTGCAATAAATATGTATTACTTTAGGGAATAGAAAGCAAAGGAATAAAAAATAAATTTTTCAAAAAGAAAAAGAATTTTAATGACATTTTAAACGAGAACTCAGACGGAGCAGTAGTAAAGACCAGAAATGAAGAGTTGGGACTCAGATCTCAGGAAATATGATCGGAGAGGCTGACGAGAAACAGAGACTGATCTTTGCGATGACGTTAGCAGCATCAGATACTGCCACTTTGCAGGACGGTGGAACGAAAGAACAAAAGAATGAGACTACAACACTATCTAAGAAGCAGAAAGCTTTTTATTTTCCCTGGCCTAATCTTCAGACTTACAACTGCTCCTTGTTTCATATTATCTCTAGAGAATTTTCTTACATAAATGCCTGTGATTAGAAGGTCTTCCCTGCTGGGTAAGTGGGTGCAATTATCTATATCTCTTCAATGAATGTCTAATTGATACGCCTCTTATCTCCCCCACAGTATCAGGCAAGACCCTGTTCTATCACACACCAACTCTGTGACCAAAGGGAAATCACTTGACTTCTCTGAGTTTCACTCTTATTAGTAAAAATAAAAATAGCAATAGCCACCCAATTGCACCTCTCATGGTCACAATCTTTACATGAGATAATATGCTTTGGAAGCAATCCCATGCAAATCACATACAAAGTCATAATAATTAACATCCTTTATTGAGTAATTAAGTGACAGGTACTTCACAAGGTTTTTCTTACATATTATTTCATTTAATCATCATAAAAAGCCTATGAGTGAGTATAATGCCCATTTACACATGAGAAAATTAAATTTATAACCTGCTCAAAATTGAACATGTTTTACATTTCAGAGCCAGGATTTGAATTCTGTTCTATCTCCAAATAATATGCTCTTAAGTAATATGCTGTTCTTCTGTATAGAATCTTAGAGTTCAAAGGGACCCAACAGATCATTATGTTGAACCCCGGTAGTTTGCAGATGGGAACACCAAGGCCTAGAAAGGAGACATGACTTGTCCATACGACCAGCAAGAAACACCACAAACTTCACTTCACAAGACACTGAGATCCGCTGCACAATCTTCCAGCCAATGTGGTTCCTGGTCGCTCGAGCCCCAGGGAGCGGGCTGGGGTTCCTGTTCTCAATTAGCACCACTTCTCCATTGCTAGTAACCAGAAACTTTTGAATCCACCCTGTCATTCAATGGCTAAATTACATATTCTGAGCTGTACTGGGTGAACCTTTGAACTTCTGGGGAAAGCGAACTTCCACACAATCAAGTTTTCACCATCACCAAAGCCAGAGGATGGACGAAGGGCAAAAAGCCCACAAGTGAGAGGTCCAAGGTCACCAGCCAAGCTGAGCCGTAGATAAAGAATGCCCCCAAAATTTATCATCTTAACTAGGACTCTTGAGGGCAAAAAGGGATGTTACTAATCATTACAGTCACCATGTTCATAAGATAAAGTTACTGTCAGAAGCATCACATTGAAGAAGAAAGTAGCAAGGAACAGAGGTACCAGAACCTAAGTCAAAGGATCTGAGACTAGAGGCAGAAAGATGATTCTGGGTTTGAGCAACCCTCCAGGTTGTGGTCCTGAAACGGTCAGATGATCTGCTCTTCATCTATATCTGTCCACTTCTCTGGTGTTGTGCCTTAGCCCATAGGCAGGGATAGCAGTGGCTGTAGCATATGCCAAGATCACACACAATTTAAAATTGGCATACACAGCAAGTATGTGTGAACATAGGATTCACCACAAAAATGTTCCCCATTTAGCTCACTCCAGCTCTACTTCTCACTCCAGCTGCAATTCTATGATTAAAGCGTTTCCCCCTAAAACTTTTCACTTTTCCTTTCATTTTTTTATGTCTGCCTGAAAGAGGAAAAACATAATCAAGTAACCATTTCCTTTTGCATCATGAAATATGATGTAGCCTCCCAATAACCCAGGCATGGTAAAAGAGAGTAATCTAGAAGTCATGCCTATCCATGGGGTCTCACTAGTAGGATGGCTGATTTTTCATTTAATCAGAGTGGCTTATCACCAATGACCATGCAACAGACCCCAGAGGGCATCTAAATTGACCATTCTGGCCCACAGTGTTAGCTCCAGTTACAACTTAGAAGTTCTCTGGTTGAGCTGGTAAAGCTCTCTAGAAGCTCCTTAACCACAGATGGCCACAACTTACACTCCTGTGCTCTGTGGACTCTATTGCCCACCTTTCACTGATCCCACTGCTATTTATTCATTCCTTTAACAAACCCACTATTCAAATAAACAAAACAAAGATCCCTGTCTTTGTGGCACTTACATCTTAAAAGGATAGGGCAAACAATAAAAAACAAACATATTAAATAAGTTAATTGTACAGTATGTTAGAGGGTGATATTAAAAAAAGTATAACAGAGTAAAAGAGCTCAAGATTAAAAATAGAGGGATCCAGGAAGATTGCACTGAAAAATTACATTTTAGCAAGGATTGAAAGAAGATAAAGAAATTAGCCATGAAGCTATCTGGGGAGAAAATACTCCAGGCAGAGGAAACAGCCTGTGCAAAGGTCCTGAGGTAGGATCAAGACTGCCATGTTCAAGAAACAGCAAGTAGACCTGTGTAGCTAGAGCAGAGTGAGCAACGGGGGAGGCTAGTCAAAGATGAAGTCAGAGTGTTGTTAGGGGACAGATCACAGAGGGTCGAGCAGGCCACTGTGAGGACATTGGCATTTACTCTGAGTGAAATAAGAACTATGACAGGCTTTGAGTGGAAGACTGACCCACTTTCTAAAGACCTACTCTTCCTGCTGCATGAACAATTCACTGAAGGGAAGTAGGGTAGAGGCAGGGAGGCTTGATAAGAGGCTCTTAGTAAGCAATGCAAGAGATGACATTGCCTTAGACCAGTGCGGTAGCAATGGAGGTGGTAAAAGGTGATTGGATTCTGGGTGTATTTTGAAGATACACTCAGCCAGGCTATTTCCTGACTTGCTGGGTATGGGTTGTGAAAAAGAGGAGTCAAGAATGGTTCCAGTGTTTTCGGCTGAGCTTTGGGAAGAATGAAGCCGAGATGGAAACGGCCATAGGTGAAGCAGGTTTGTCGAGGGAAGACCAGGAATTCAGTGGGGGCATGTTGAGTTTGACCTCCAAGTGGAGCTGTTCAACAGGCAACTGAATATACGAGTCTAGAAGGCAGTTGAGAACTCCGGGAGTTGTCAACATATAGGTGGTATTTAAAGACTTGAAGCTGGATGAGGTCAACCAACGAACCAAGTGAAAAATGAAGAATACCAAGAACTGAGCCCTGGGGTACGTCAACATTGACAAGTCTGAAGGTGAAGAGTAATCAGCAAAAGAGACTAGAAAATGGCCACAGTGAGTTGGCAGAGAACTCGGAGAGTGTCATAAGATTCTAATTTCAACGGGCTTACAGGCCAGGAACATTCTATTCTCCGATAACTTTTTTCTGTGTTTCCCTGAATCAAGGTTAATAAATTCTATACCTCTAAGTGCTTTTTCTCTTTGTACTTGATGCGCAGCCATTTCCAGCCGTCTCCCCACAGTTACCGTGTAGATCTGGTAGCAGCCAGAGTAGTAACCCTGATACCAGGCTAGTGGCTCAGATGCGCAGCCTGTTTGCTGCTCTGACACATCCCATGTCCAGAGGGAGACCATTTTCCTTCCTTTCCTTCCTTCCGGTGACTCAAAACAGAACGCACAGATGGTGTCCTACCCAACACCACGGAAACTCAGAATGAGAGAATGCTCATGCAGCGGCCTGGGGCAAACTGTCTGGGTATCACACAGCTTTGGGGAGCTCAGCAGCATGTAGAAGACGATGTACTGAACCTGGGGAAGAGGACACATAAACTCGAGGGCCCAGAGCATCTACAACTTCAGACACACAGCCTATTTATTGCCTCTGAAAGAGTCTTGCCCTATATCCTGTGGGCCACATGCTGAAACGGCTCCAAGGAGCAAGCAATGTCTGGGAATTAATTTCTCAGGTTCTGAGAACACAGACATATCTTCAAACCTTCAACTCTACCTTCTGATTTATACACTGACTCATGTTTGAAATTCCACCATTATTATCAGAGTTTAATCTCTTAGTTAAAAAATGTTTTAATAAACCCTGCTGTCTTCACTCTCAGCTCAAAATGGGAACACAGAGCTCGATAGGGAAGGATGGGAAGAAGGAACAGGACACGAGACGAAGAGGACGAAGAAAGCCCCCCTCCACTTCCACACCCACCACCCAGGAAGGAAAATTGTCCCAAATAGGGAAGCAAGAAATGCAGCCTCCTTAGCTGGAGTGTCCCCTGTTGACAGGTGTAGGAGGGAATCACCTGGATGAGTCACAAATGCTTTGGCTTAGACCTTGCTTGAAAGCTGCCTGTGCAAATGTCTTGGGCCTTCTCCACCACCACAGAGGAAACAGCCTAAACCCAAAGGTCTTGCTGGTACACAGAAGCCAAGAGGAGACCAAGTGTGACGATTCTGAGGGTCTGCGGGCAGGTTTCTCACCCAAAGCCTGAAGGAGCCTCAACTCCTCTCCCTCCTCTACCTACTTCTTCTGGCCTTCTCTTCCCACCTAATTCTGTGTCTCGCCCAAAAACTTTACCCGGTGCTGAAAACTGCTCTACGCTGTGGTTCCTCATTCCACTTTATTTCATATCTGTATTTCTCATCTCTCTTCCTCAGCATTTCCTTACATGTCCTTCTTTGGAAGGAGAAAGGAAAAAGGAGGTGAGAGGCAGACCTAGGGAATTCCCTGGACCCACTGACGCTGGTTCCTGTTCTGTTTCTAAGTCACTACTTCTCTGAGGGCAGCACTTTCAGAACCTACTGGAAAGTGAAGGCCAAATCCCCAGCCGTGAGCTCAGAGTCTCCGTCTGGCAGGCCCAGGGGAAGGAGGCCAGGCACAGGCAGCTCGCAACCCAGCACCCAACTCTTGGATACGAGCCTTGATCTCGTGCTGCATCTGCTCCCTCGGTGCCTAATTCCAGCTCTGTGGGAAGATTTGGTCCTCAGTAGCTACCCCATCTTTTGAGCTTTGGCTGTCTAGCCAGAAGCTTGGATTCTTGTTTCTTTTAATTTTTCTTTTTTTTTTTATTTCAAATAACCATGTACCCCATAACCCTTAGGATGACCATCTGAAACCTCAAAGCGAGTCACTTTGATTCGCAACAGAGATGAAGGATTAGCATGATACATTGAAAAGGCATTGGACTGAATAGAGATCCCAAAACCTGATTTCTGGTCCCAAATCTTCATTCCTGTATAAACTTGAACAAGTTAGTTAAGCTTTCTGTGTCTCCATTTGCCCCATTGCCTCTGGGACGGGGGCAGGGCAGGCCTTGAATGAGGACAGGGTTCTAAGGGCTGAAGCTGGGTGGGGTAGCTGCCCAAGACAGTCAAGGGAGCCAGGAGGCAGAAGGCAAGCCATGTTCTTGCAGAACCCTGAGGGCACCGAGAGCAGTGGCTCACATCTGTAATCCTAGCACTCTGGGAGGCTGAGGTGGGAGAATTGCTTTGAGCTCAGGAGTTCAAGGTCAGCCTGATCGAGATCCTGTCTCTACCAAACATAGAGAAATTAGCCAGGCGTGGTGACGCATGCCTACAGTCTCAGTTACTCAGGAGGCTGAGGCAGAAGGATTGCTTGAGCCCAGGAGTTTGAGGTTGCAGTGAGCTATCATGACACCATTGCACTCTAACTGGTGAAAGAGCGAGACTCTGTCTCAAAAAAAAGAACACTGAGCACCTGAGCTAAGGATATCAATTTTATCACCAAAATCAAGGGGCCAAAGCCAGGAGATACATTGTTACATTTTAAATAAGGTGGTTGGAGAAGGTGGGCAAGGATTCTCAGTGCGATGGAAAGCATTAGAGGGTCTTAGGCAGCACAGTGATGAGATCTGACTCATGTGTTTAAAAGATTTCTCCGACTGCTACATCGAGTCTAGGTTGGAGGAGGGCAGCATGCTACAAGGAGTCCAACTGGAGGCGGTTGCATACTGCAGGTGAGGGATGAGGGAGCAGGGAGCAAGAACAAGGGCAAATTCAAAAAAAGAGGCATCAGGATGATTTCCACAGATGAGACTGGGGTGACTCACAAGTGGATCATCCTGGCTTAAGATCCAGGATCAGGAAAGAGAAGTTTCTTCATTGCGAAATTCATCCAACAAGTATTTACTAAGCATCTACTATGTGCCAAGCACTAAGCTGGTCACTGAGGATACAGCAGTAAATGAAAGAAAGTCCCTGCTCTTCTTACAGGCTCACATTCTCAAGAGGAGATAACACACAAGCAAATAGATAACAGTTCCCCCGAAATCAGAGCTGAGGCATAAGCTCACAACTAAGTCTTTATGGGAGAGGGTGCAATTTCAGGGAAGTAAAAGTGAGGGAAAGTAGGAAGTGAGGTAGGGAAGGAAGAAAAGCAAACACAAATGGTATGTTACCGAGATGGCCAGCTTTGCAACAAATACAACTTGCTTCTCGTCTCTGCCTCTTAGAGTTCTCATATGAAATCACCGCATCTCAGAACAAGCCATTGGACAGAGGAAAGATAAGCAATTAACCTTCAGTCTCTTCCTATCTCCGCCTCTTGCTGGTTTAAGACCACTATGCAGGCCATTAACTACATGTATTCCTGGGATGTGTCACCTGGCGCCTTCGGGCAGCTGCGGGGGAAGCCAGAGCCTTCCTGCGTCCACTGGGGTCAGAGCTGGGTGCTGCAGCTGCTGTATCTCTCACCAAAATAGGTGTTATGGAAGGAACGCCTCATCTCTAGGGGAAAGAGAGACAATCGGTGGTATCAGGGGTGAAATGATTGATGGCGATGGCTTTACTGACTAAGTCATCGCTAAGGCCTCTCCAGGTTGGAAACAGGACAAGCCCAGGGGACAGATCAAGGCACGTCAGGGAAGGGATTTCCAATAAAGCATTAGTTGAGCAGAGACCCAGAGGAAATGTAGGCAAACACCACACAAATAGCTGAAAGAAGAATTCCAGACAGAGGGAACAGCAAATATAAAGGCCTTGGCTCAGGACTGTGCTCAGCTTGTTTGGGAAACCCCAGGAGGCCAGTGTGGCTAGGGGGAAGTGAGCGAAGAAGAGATCGGTAGGACGAGAGGCCAGAAAGGCGGAAGAGCCTGGTCCTGTGGGTCCTCGCCAGCCATGGGGATGGCACTGGATCCTATTCAGAGAGAAATGAGAAGCCACTGGATGGTCTTGAGCAGAGCAGCGATACGACCTGACTGACCCAGAGCGGGAGCAGTGCTCAGAAGTCCTCTATTCAGGGTATAGTACAAAGGAGTGCCAACAGGATCTGCTAATGTCCTCAACCGAGAGAGAGGAGTTCCATTTATTGGCTGAGCGGGTGGCTCACACCTGTACTCCTGGCACTTTGAGAGGCCAAGGTGGGAGGTTCTCTTGAGCTCAGGAGTTTGAGACCAGCCTGAGCAAGAGTGAGACCTCGTGTCTACAAAAACAGAGAAAAATTAGCCAGGCGTGTTGCACACCTGTAGTCCCAGTTACACACAAGGCTGAGGCAGGAGGATTGCTTGAGCCCAGGATTTTGAGGTTGAAGTGAGCTACCATGACGCCACTGCACTCTAGCTGGGGCAACAGAGCAAGATTCTGTCTAAAAGAAAAAAAAAATTCCATTTACTGAGATGGGAAGGAGAAGATGGAAGAGGTGAATGCATGGAACCATAACATGATTTCAGTTTTGCATTTCTTCATCCAAGGTGGCTTTGGGACACCCCAGGGGTGGTGTCTGGAGTTTGAGGACAGATTGGAATTGGAGATGCAAATTTGGAAGTCATCCACACATAATTTTAGAGCTGTGGGGCTAGGTGAGATTACCTGGGAAATTAGGATAGCTGGAAAAGAGGTCCAAGAACAAAGCCCCAGAATATTCTGGTGTTTAGGAGTCGGGAAGACACAGAAGGTGCGGCAAAGGAGACAGGACACATTGGTGAGGTAGGAGAACCAAGAGAAAGTGGTGACTGAGAAGCCAAGGAGTGAGTAATCACCAAGTCACTGCATGTGAGAACCGAGGAATTGAGTCAGAGTTCCGAGCCTCAGTCTGCAGAGCCCTCGGTCTCACGGAGGTGCTGAGGAGTCCCGGCGGGAGCGGAGAGGTGAATGTGGTGGGGGTTGGGACAGGGCTTAGCCAGTAAGGTCCCAGGCCTCTCTCTGCTTCGACCAGATCTGCTCCACTTTTATCTTTTGGGGTTTCCATGTGAGATTCTTTTGAAGAAAGGATTCTCCTATTTAAAACACAAAACTTTGAAAGCTGTTAGAGTACATCTACCACTGGGGAGGGGCAAAAGGTGGAGAGGGCCCCTCTGTGCAGGGCAGCCCCAGGGAAAGTCTAAAGCTGAGGGTGAAAACCATACAGCAGATATTTCTAAGGCCTGTGTCAACTCGAAAGCACTTGGATTCTACCCTCTACGTCCCAGCCCCTGAACAACAATCTCAGCTCAGACTCCCTCCACCCCATGCTGTGGTCTGATAATGACCTTGACAGAGACCTGTGACCTGGCTGGCCATCACACATTGGCCTGATAACATTTATGGGCCTCTGGGGAGTGGTGTAGGTTTATATTTGATCAAAGTGCTGCCTTGAACTCTTTGACTTTGAAGAGAACTGCTGGAGTGAAACATTCACAGCGAGTGAGTCAGAGAATCCTTCCTTCCTCTGCCAACCCTGATCATCAGCTTCACAGTGTGCCTGGCCTCAGGCAGTGTCTGGACAAGGTCTCGTCCATAACTGTTAGCCTCCTACTAGCAGAGAAGTTTACTTCTCTTGGTCAATTCCTAAATATCCTAAATTTTTCTTGGTTTCTTATATACTGTAATCCCTCTGCCTTCTCTCAAGGTACGATGTTAACAATTTAAATATCCAAAAGTGCTCTTCTTCCCTTAGATGAAACTTTCTAAGCTCCATCAACTTGTATATAGGTCCGGGGAAGAAATACAATGATTTGAAGAAAATCTGAGCTTAGGTGAAGTTACTTGGTTTTCCTTTAACAAACTCTCATTTCCAATGTAGGATCCAACCGCAAGGAAATGAAGCATGAGTGGCTGAATTTAGAAATCTTCTAATCAAGATTTTTAAAGCCTGAGGCATAGTCTATAACTCCTGTATTCTTCTTCCACAACTTGGACGCTATAGTTGAAGAACTGTGATGAAGGACCAAGTACATCTCCATTCTAAGAGAACATCGTAACTCCACATGGTACATAGGAGAAGAGAAAGGCAGTGTGGTACCATGCCTTAAGATCACGCATACACACCCAACTAGCTTACCTACTGCAGTGGATATTTGTTGCTCTTTTTTGCACAACATCCTTTCTCTAGACCTTCCTTTGGGGAGTCATCTTTGCCCCACCATCATCCCTGTAGTTTGGTGAGGCTGACCCTTCCCCCAGCTATAGAGAAGAACACGAGACCATAGCCAATCAGAGCATTCCATCTGCCAGCCCAGAGATGAATCGGCAAAGGTCACAAAACCAATGGCAATCAGGCCTAGGACTTTGTGGAACCGTTGCGCAGGGGATAGGTAGTCTCCCTTCACTAAAACTGGAGTTACGGGGTATGAACCTGGGGCTACCAGCATCCATTTTGTCCCGAGGAGGAAGTGCTGAACTAAATTTAGAGCCTACCTAGAGGAGGGCAGAGCAGATGGATAAGAAGAGATAGGGTTCTGGAGTCAGCTGTGCCTGAAGTCAGAGGCATGAAATAAATTTCCTTTTTTGCTCAAGTAAATTTGAATTGGATTTTCTGTCACTTGCAACCAAATGAATCTTAAATGATTCATCCTCTCTGGATCTTGACAGCTGAACCTTTAAAATGAGGATGTCAAAAACTAGTCAGTGTTTCTGAATGGAGGCACTATTGGCATCTGGGGTAAGAGAATTCATTATTGTGCAAATTGTCCTGAAACTTTGTTTTTGCCCCTCCCTCTAAATTCCACCCTCAGTCCTTAAGGCAATGAAGCATCCATCACCCATTCCACTACACAAACACACACACAGACACACACATACACACACAGACACACACACACTTAAAAATGCCCCCTGGGGAGTAGTACTACCTCCAGATGAAAACCAGTAAAGTAGAAAATTTCTAAGATCTCTTCTAATCGAGCTGAAATTAGCCATGTCATGTATCAGAAATTAAGTTCCCTGGAGTCTAGCCTTTGCCTCAGCTGAGAACAATTTAATCTCTGTGTTCACTTCTTTGTAAACTGAGGACACTAACATATAGCTATATGAGTCAATCTAGCAAAGGAGTATCACAATAAATTCCATAATTTGAAATAATTCTAATATAACCTAAAGTGGACCTTTAACATTCCCAGGGAAAATATCCCAAATGCTTTTGAATACCATTGTTGCATATAATTTGCCCCATTAACTAGACAGTAAAAAAAAACAGAAATTGTAAAGTGATCTTTTCATATTGTAATTTGTCTGTTAGTGATTAAACTAAGAATTAAAATCATTTATGAAGCTACTCCCTGCAGCCGTCATTTTTCTAGATCTCTTTAATTACATCTCCAGCAAGAGCAGTGGGCTGGGGGGTGAGGGTCATTTTTACAAAGCAATGGGGTGTGTCACTTCCCAAGTGTTGCTGCAAGGATGACTAGAGACCAGTGAAACTGATGGCTGGGGGTCAGCTGTGCTCATCCACTTCTCCATGCCAATATCTCAGCTCCTGTGGTTTCCTACATGTCATTCTTTGTTAGCCAAAACCACAAATGTTAACTCCACCAATGCCAAGGACCTCCTGTACCACACAGTGCTAAGTGAGTATAAAAGAATAAAGTTTTAGTGCTGTTTATAATTTATCAGTTTTTAAATCGATTTTTTATGTTACCTTTGTGATCTTTGAGAGTTTGGGTATTTTTGCTTTAAGCCATGTTGTTTTCCCTTCTTGGAAATTTTATGATCTTCATGTTAATTCTCAAACAAACAGTCTAAACTCTCCACTGGCAAATTTAGATGTGTCAAGAGAGTGGGCTATGTTCCATGTGTTGCCTTTGAAATATGAGCACAATAAGATGACTTCACTTTGCGTGAGTACACCAACCAAATTCAGGCTGGGAAATACAGCCACGACACAGACAGTCCTTTCATCCCAGCTCTCTTCAAAACTGTCATAAATTATTGCTGTTGGATGTATTGCCAGGAGCCTGCGGCCAATTTTCGTGTTTAGGAGGATTTGACGGATACCCTATACCGCTCTACAGACTCAACTAGCTAAGAACGTCTCCTCTCCACCTGAGCCCTTCCATGGCACACGGCAGTGGCTTTGCGCAATGGTATCTGCCTCTTGCATCAAAGCAGTAATTTCATGATTTGAAGGCTGAAAAAGATGTACCATAGAGGTCAGAGAAGTGGTAGAGAAGAGAGAAGTAAGGGGAGGCAGTTAAACCACTTCAGAACTTTTAGAATTTCAGGCTGCATAGAAAGTGGCCCTGAAACCGAGAGTGAAACCTCAATCTTTGGTGCATTCATCTTCGAAGCCAAAAGTTGACGGGAAGGCTGGCTCTGAAAGCGGAACCCCATGCCTTTGTGAATAGCAAATTTAAGTAATTTCCCCAAATTTCCTACATCAGTTTTGCTTGAAATTACTGCGGTTGCCCCGAATAGTCTCTCTCATCTTCTCTTTATTTCCTTTATCCCCCAACCTTCATTCCTGAGCTTTAGGTCTTGCAAAGAAACTGAGATATACTATGACCCAGCTTCACGTGGGGCTTTCTGTGCATTAAAGGAATGAAAGTGTCTTGAATCTTGTCTGTCCCTCCTTTCTGCAAAGTAATCACCTCCAGCTGGGCCAAGTTGGTTGAGCAAATGTTCGCTTTTCACATGATTTTGCTGCGGCGCCGTAATGAATGTATTTCTTTGATGGAAGAAAGACGCTTCATGAAATAAACTGCTGAAGGATTTGGAGTCGGAGCCGAAACATGGGCTTCTTTGTTCTTACGACAACTGCTTCACCATCTAAAACATTTCTCCATTTCGCAGGATCTGTCTTTTCTCTTCCAGCCGCAACCCTCAAGCTACAATAACAGTCTCATGATTTTTTTTTTTAGATGCCAAGGTTATGAATACTCTTTTATGAATATTTTCCTTTGAACTCATTTCTCTCAAAGAAGAAAAATACCCCTATGTGTTGCAGGGTTGACAGTAATAGACAAAACGTACAAATTGTTCTCTTAGGGGCGGTAAAATGCTCCAAAATGCGCATAGAAAAATTCCAAATGCAACATAATGTTATGGAGCATTGCCTTGGCAGCTATAATTTTTAAAAACTCATATTTCTGACCAGCATGAATTATGTAGAACATATTTCAGAGATTAATATCAAAGTTAATACCTTAAAATGTCTCCCTTTATGACATCGTGATTGCCTTTCCCGTATTAGTGCAAACTCTTAGTGAATAGAAGAATAGAATTCAATAAAGAATTCTATAAAGAAAACCTTTATTGAATTAAGCTGCTTATGTTTTTATTTTTTCTTTTATCCCATTTCAACATATCCACCAACCTCCTCTAAAAGTAATCCAACTAATGTCAACACAGCAAATTATAATAGATCTCCTATTAATTTCATTCTGCCTCAAAAAGAGCTTATCAGTTAGGCTCATAATTATGTATACAGTACTGTCAACTAATGTTTAGGCTCCTCATTAAAACGTCTTTTCATTCTGTTTTAATATCATCAGTTAAATCATTTCTTTTCTCGTGTTAAAAAAAAAATGTGTTTTCCCTGAACTCCTTTCAAATGTTTTCTCTTATCCAAAAGTTAATCCAGAAAACTCAGCTCCCTTTAATCCTGCTTTTTGGCTTAGAGTCTTTAGCCTAGAACCACTCGTATTGATTTCTGTTATATCCATGCTAATGCAAAAATAGCCTTTACTATGGCAGAGAAACAACTCGACATCTGCCTCTGAAGCCTTCATTAGGTGAATTGTGGTAGCAATGATTTAAGAATGCATCCCCGGACTGAGAGAATGACCTATAAAAATTTCCAGATAAAATTGTTGCTTTGTATTTGGCATTAAGAATAGTCTGCAAAGTTCTTTTCATGTACGGAAGCAATTCTCCATAGTGGTTTCAAGTATAAGCTTTAGAGCCACTGTTGCCACTTACTATGCGATCTTGGAGAATGCGCTTAACTACTCTGAGCATCATAAAATGGGGTTATTAATAAAACAAGGCCACCTACCTCACAGAAGTGTTGTGAGGATTAAGTTGGTAAAAACATATAAAGCATTTATGACTCTGTCTGGTACTGCCACTCAGCAAGCGTTAACTGTTAATATTACAAACTCATAAAGGCACAATATCCCTTTGTATAACTTTAGAAGCAGATTTGTAAGATATAAAGAAATCCTAGAAAAATCTAATTCTATAAATTTACCAACATGAAATTACAATATTATATTATAACATGTAATATATGTAATTTTGGCTATATTCTTTTATATAATTATACATAGTCTTATAGATAAAATCATATGTAACCTTTTCTTACCTGAAAAAGTATGTTTTAGCAATTAAATTACTTTTCTGATGACTTTCATTGTCACTGAACTTAAAGCTGCCACTGCTTCCCCACTCAGCTTGTCTGTCTCACTCTCTACCCAGCCTGAGCACATTAGTTTAGTGAGTATTTACTAAATGTCTGCTCCGAACAGGGAATGCACAGAGAACAGTGGCCCCAACTAACTTCATCCTCATGACAGGATCAATTTCCTAATTGTTTGATGGACCAAGTTTGTATTTCTAAATAACCGTTTCCTATTGCCAAAGACAATCTATGAATGCCTATGTGTTTCCAAAAAAAAATATGCTACAAGTAATCAACCAAACTTGAATATGATATAATTTACCTATGCAAAAATTATCATAACTGTTGTGCTACTACTGTGTTACCTTCATATTGACTCTAGAGTTCACACTCAACAGTCTTTTTCTGTCCTCATCTCAACCCAAGACCAAAACAGCAAATACATGTCTGGTAATTACATAGTTTAACACACACACACACAAAGGCCAAAAAACTGTAATACAGTTTGATTATACCTATACAAGAAAAATATGCATTAAAAAAAGAGAGGAAAAATGAAAAAGCTAATAGTGATTCCGTTAATATAATACGATTACAGTTTTCTTTTCTCTATTTTCCAATTTTTCTCATGAACTATATTATTTTTACAGTAAAAATGTTAAATTTGTGAAACTCTATAAAAACTGAACTATGCATTAAATTATATAATTCTCCTTTATGTATATAAAAAAGAGATTCATATGGCATTTAACTCTAATTTTAATTTCCACGAAATTGATCCTACAAAGATTTCTCGAAGAAATTTGAGAGCCTTCAAACTACATTTCTGTTTTGAATTATACATAATAGAATCTCATGTATGGAAAATCATAAAACTAAGGCTACATATTGCAACAACCATTTAAATACTGTTTAGAAGACTATGATATTGAATAAATGAATCTGTTGGTTTTTATCTAAAGAAGTTTTTAAAAGATATTTATTTTCTATTTTCCTTACATGTTCTCTTTTTATCTGTAGATGAAAATGAATGAGCAATTTAGGACACAAAATAATTCTAGGATTCATCGATCTCATATTCACCCACAGAATGAATCTATAGGATAGAAGTTTCCACACAGCATTTGTCTAGAATCAGATTATTTTAAACGATGCCTTCACTTTTTAATTTGATGCTAGAAGCAATTACCATAAACTAAATCAGAATATTACAAATGAAGATATTCTAACACAAAGACTTGTATGATTTTGTTTAGATTATCTACGGTTGATTCATCCAAATTTTCTTCATTGTCATCCATGGTGTGCCAGACCTCAGGGAAAGGAGATGGTATCAGATGCAGAACTGGAACACCTGAAAAAAACAGAAATGACTCATAATTGTGTGCATATTTCCAGTGAGTAAAGTAGAAAGTGTCATTCTTCGAGCAGAGGGAGCTCTGTACCATCTAAAGACAGCTGATAATTCATCACCTTCTATGCATTTCCTGATAGCTTACCCTTGTACTCCAAAATCATTCATTCATTTAACAAATATTAACTCAGTAAATAATTAAAAAGCATCTACTACATACCAGCTCCTGTTCTAGGAGTTGAGGTTTCATTAGTGAAAAGGCAAAGCTGTGCCCATATAGAGTTTACAATCCAGTAGAAAAAGAATTAAGTAAATAAATATAAAACTTAATTATTAAAGGTGATAAGGCTTATTGAGAATAATAAAACAAGGTAAGGACATAAGAGAACAAGAGGCAGGCAGCAGGACCAAGAGAAGGAGTATTTAAAGTTAGGGAAGGGCCTCCTTGAGAAGCTAATATTTATTTTTTTATCTTACATATTTATTTATTTATTTATTTATTTGTTGGACACAAGGTCTCACTTTGTTGCCCAGACATGAGGGCAGTGGCATGATCATAACTTACTGCAACCTCAAATTCTTGGGCTCAAGTGATCCTCCCATCTCAGCCTCCTGAGTAGCTGGGACTACAGGCGAACACCACCATGCCCGGCTAATTTTTCTATTTTTTATAGAGACTGGGTCTCAATATGTTGCTTAGGCTGGTCTTGAACTACTGACCTCAAGTGATTCTCCCGCCCCAGCCTCCCAAAGTGCTAGGATTATAGGCGTGAGCCACCACACCCGGCTAGAGAAGCTAACATTTAAATAGAGACACACCAAAGGGAAAGGAGGCCACGTGAAGATCGGGGATGAGTATTCCAGGCATCAGCATTAGCAAGTGCAGAGGTCATGAGGTAGGAGTGTGCTTGGCCTGCTTAAAGAACAGCAAGAAGGCCAGTGTGGGTGGATCAGAACAGCAGGGGAGAGAGAGGTAAGAGGTGATATTGAAGAGGGAGAACAGAGCCAGAAAATGGAGACCCTTGCAGGTCACGGTAAAGACTTTGGGTCTTATTCTATGTGATGAACTTAAAGCCACTGAAGCTTTAAAACAAGAAAGTGGCATTTGATTTACATTTTTAAAAAGACAGCTTTAGCTCCTACACAGAGAATAGAGAAGCAAGGACAAAAGTTGGAGGCCAGTTGGGAGGCTATTGCAAGAGTCTTTGAGTTGATTTAGATGCTTACCAAGGATATTGCTTCCTTATTGACCAGAAGATGCCAGAGTTACACAAAGTAACACAAAGTGTAAGAATACAGTCTAACTCTATGAAAGGGAAGGCAGGATGTCAGTGGGGTGTGAGCTTTCACAGATATTCTAGGTGTAGGAAAAAAATAAGGGTGCCCTCAAGGATTGGAATGACTTTTATGAGGAAATAGAAGCCATGATGGATGCCTTCATGTGACAGATGGTTTAATTAATCGATTTATTAAATTTAATAGTTCTTCAAACTTCTAGATTGTTGCAAAACAGGGAATAGGAATTATCATTAAGGTCCAGTGCTGCATCTCTGTATTATATTTAGATGCCACCTTGAAAATCTAAAACTGAATGTGTGTCAGATGTGGATGTAGGACTAGGGAAAGGTCAGAATTAAGGATGAGTCCATGGAGTCTGACCTGAGCAAGTGGATAAACGTAGACCGTCTACCAAGAAGGGCAAGACTGGAGGAGGAGCACTCACTTTTGGGCCCATCATTCCTCCGTATCAATGAATAACGGTGAGCTCTGCCATTTCATCTGATAACCCAAAGGAGTGGCCTGGTAAGGAGATGTTAAAGCTTAGAAAGTTGCATGTGAAATGTTGCATCTTATGATGTTGCACCTGGTGTCAATAAAGATCAGGTGAGGGAGTGTCTGGACTTCTTCCCTCCCATTCAATTTGGTTTAAGCATCTGACTTCTAGTTTACAAGCATATAATCAGAAGACACATATTAGTGAAAGCTTATTTATAGCACAACATGTACACTTCTGTTTTAAAGAAAGGTACTCATTCAAATTAATTTTATTGTCTTTTAAATCATTTAGAATAGTTTTAGATTGGTTCAGATCATTAATATCTAAATTTGGCACAATCTTTAAAGAAGGATGGTCTTAGTGATTCAAAGTGCACCAATTATTATTCATGTTTAATTTCCTTCTCAAATGTATGCAGCGATTAGAGACCTGGAGAGTTTTACTGCTGAAGTGAGGTATCTGATGGCACCACAAAGCTAAATAAGGTTTGGAAATGAGCCAAGCCTGAAAAAAAAATTGATCTACTCTTTTAAGAGTGGATAGGTGGGCAGGGCACATTGGTTCATGAATGTGCCCTGCCTCCCAGAATCCTAGCATTCTGGGAGGCCAAGGTGGGAGGATTGCTTAGCTCAGGAGTTTGAGACCAGCCTGAGCAAGAGTGAGATGCTGTCTCTACTGAAAATAAAAAATTTAGCCAGGCATCATGGTGCATGTCTGTAGTCCTAGCTACTTGGGAGGCTGAGGCGAGAGGATCGTTTGACCCTAGGAGTTTGAGGTTGTGGTGAGCTATGATGACACCACTGCACTCTACCTGGGGCAACAGAGCAAGACTGTGTCCTCCAAAAAAGGAAAAAGAGAGCGAATAGAGGACATGTAGTCTTGGAATTTCAAAATGCACATAAAATACAATAAATATGATAGTTTAAAAAAGTGCACATACACACACACACACACACACACACAATACCTCTTCTTAAAAATGGAATATGGTCATCCTGAATCACACCTCCAAAACCATAATTCCGGAAATACTGCCTCTCCAAAGAGTGATCCTTGAGCACACCCAATTCATGAAGTCCATGTTCTGTAGATGACAATTAGACAGTAGATGAACATCTATTTTTATCTGATCAAAACTCAGAATATATCCTTCTTTAAGGAATTCAAAATCTTAGCATATTTGGCCATAATTCTTAAAAGATTATGCAACAGTGAGCATGGCCACACCTATGACAATAAACATCTGGGTTGAATTTGGGTGTGTACATTTTGAAGTAAGAGAAGAGAAGAGTCACACATTGCTCTAGCCCTCCAGGTGAGAACTTCCTTAGAAGTAGAAACTCAACAGAACAATGGAGAGATACAGAATGAGAAAACCAGAGGAAAATGGGGGAAAAACACAGGTGTAGATGCCTCTAAGGCAAAGATGCTGAATGAAGGATCCCTTAAGATGAGACACGGGGCTTAAAAGGGAAATATTCAAACATAACAGGTATATTAAGGTATAGGTATAGGTAATACTCAAACATAGTAGTATATCAAGTGACTACTCTATAGGAAAGGGATACCTATTATGACCTACATCAGTGGTTCTCAAAATGTGAACCCTGACCAACATCAGCATCACCTCAGAGCTTGTTAGAAATGCAAATTATCTGGTCCCACTTCAGCCTTATGGACATTCTGGGGGCAGAGCCCAGCAATCAGTGCTAACAAGCCTTGCAGGTGATTCTGAGGCACACTGAAGTTTGAGATCCACTGGCCTGCATAACCCCTGTGTTATACATTACAAGATGACAAATGATCACATGAATATTATAATACAACCAAGTGAAAGTAGGATAGCTGTTTATTTTTTTAACTTCTAAATTTAAAGGGTGAAATTGGACCAACTGGTAAGTAAGCATACGTATTAAAAATATGATTATAGGAACAGTGAGAAAGCCCTAACCACCATCAAAAACAACATTCTCATCCATTTATTGATACCTACAATTCCTTTACCAAAGGATACAACTTTTTCTTACACAATTATAGATATGGTTTGAAATGTAAATACCAGTAGGCAGGGAAGCACAATGGGTTAAAATTGCAATAAAAGTGTTATTAGTAGAAGTTCATTCTGGTATAGGAAATAAAAGTGCACAAGAGCCTTGAATGAAGGCCAAACCCAATTTCTTGAGGCTACCATCAAAGTAAGGAAAACAAGCTACAAGAAAGAGGCCCAGGAAATTTATATTAATAATACCATAATAGCAATTCTTTCAAACTAGGAATTTAAATTTGCCAAAGATGAGCATCTGAAGTTTAGGTAAAAATTTCTCTCATAAGATTCTAGATCTAGATATTGGCAAATTCTTAACTCATGGCAAAAGCATGTTTTTCTCACTGCTTACAAGAAATACAATTCTATCTTACTCCAAGAATTTTGTGTGGCTAATGAGGAATTTCTAGCATGAAGTTCTTGCCTAGAAAGCAGCTCCCTGGTCTGGATTCTATAATAAAGATCAATCTCATTTTCATCTTTCCCGGATGTCTGAAGCGTTTGTTTTGTTGTGTTGCTTTGTTTTGTTTTGTTTGGGTGGGGTGGAAGTATGAAGGGAAGAAGTTATTCTCCTTTTCTTCCCCCAAGTCCCAAACATCTCCCTTGAGCCACAGATATCTATGTTTCTTGGCCTGGTCTGGCCTGACCTGGTCTTGTAACAGAGAAGCCACCCCTCCTCCCAGAGATATGGAAGGGTAATATTGACGATGGAGAATATGTAACAGAGGGAATGGCCTGAAAAAAAAAACCGGTAAAAATATTTTCTGTCTCTTTAAATTATCCCCACTCCTTTTTGAGAACTAAAACCTGCACCCCTGCTTCAGGCCACTGGTTGGGAGGGGCAGAGGACTATCCTTTGTTCTTTGTGCTGTAAGAGATGGCTCAACTGGAACCCTCCAGACAGAGGTCTGGGTGGAGGTCACAAGATGGGAGAGATCAGAATCGTTGACTGTAGTTGAACAGCAATTGCCTGTAGCTGAATAGCCACCCGTTTTACAAGCTCTGTATTTCTGCTTATGTATGGGAATTAGGATTTTGAGATACAAGTCTGCCATTTTCCTCCTTTGCCAGCAAAGTAATAACCTTCTCTTTCCTTCTCCTCAAACCACTTATTCTTATTCTTCTGATGTGTCCTCAAGGACAAGTGCCGAGCTTTCGGTAACAGTCGGGCCTATCTACTTCCATTCATTTGACTCTAACTCGTCTTTTAAACAGCTCTTGAGGATCTGGCTTTCTCTTCATTCTAATCTCTTACTTCTTTGGAAAACTGGCAGAGATTATACTACATTTAAAGGACAATAATGTCTAGATAAGGTAGAAAATAGAAGATGACAAAGACAGAGATGGAAAAGAAAGAAAAATTAAAGGGTATCTTTTGGTATCACTTTAAGAACATAACATTCCTCATTAGCCAACATTCTTTGCTGAGTAAAGTTTTCCCTAGAAATGCCTTCCATGTGCTTCAAACAGAACTCTGGAAAAATATTCTCAAACCATTTCTAAGGATATGGAAACTGAAATGTAGTATTACATGTTTCCATTTCAAAATATAGTTTCATGCAAGAAAATAAAGTAGGCCTACTAAAGGAAGATGAATAGGAATAATAAATCAATAAAGCAAGAAAAAAGCCAGTAAAGTATACTACATATTTAACTCAAACACTTTAATTATAAATTTTGAATTTTAAAATGTAGTATTTGTCAATAGGAAGAAATCATATTTTACTCTTTAATAACAGTGGTACTTACCAATTGTTTGAAGTCTATGAAACCATCTGGCAGAATTTGGAAAAAAGTTGGGAAATGTTGGGTTTGGAGCTCCAATTAAATCCAATAAGACCAATAAATCCTAAGCAAGAAAAAATATTGTTTAATCACTGTCACCAAAGAATGTTTCCTATTCAACAACAGGGAAAAACAATCAGTGAAAACTAACTGCATATCAGAAATTGAGAATAATATGGGGAGTTGCATAAATGAACAAAAGATTAGTAACATTATATGTTACTCATTTTAGAGAACTTTTTAAATCTCACTTATGCAATGTGGACAAATGGCAAAGTGTTGATTCTTCGTGTATATAACTCCAAAAGTATATCATTAAGAATAAATTAGAAAGAGGATATCTGGATAAATATTTCATAGATCTAAAAAGAATACATTTACTTTATTTTCAAATGGGATTCCATGCCTATTTGATCTTCTATTCTATTCCAATTAGCCATTTTTTCCTTAATCTGTAATGATACAACTCCCAAAAGAGAACAGTTGGATAGTAACTAGTTATTGATCAAGCAGCATCTATAAAATTCCTTGTATAGGAGCTTATATGACATAGTATCTATGGTCTCCATTTTCTTATATATTAAATGTGGAGCTCAAACTAGCTGATCTCTAAAAGATTTCTTCTGGTTACAACCCTCTGTAATTAAACCAGTGTTTCTTAACTTGTTTGAGCCATAAAACAGCAGGCTTGAGGACTCCCTGAAGACTACCCCCCAGATTAAGACTCCCTGATTCATATAAGTGAAATAATATGAGGGTAAATATCTAGCACTGATTTTGACACATAGTAGATAAATATTTCAGAGTCTATGATTCTAAAGACATAGTATGTATAAATTCATGAATGATAAATATATTCATTTTAAGAAAATTAGGCTTGTTTGAAATAGGAATATATGTATGAGGTTGGATAGGCTACTAAGAGTTTGTTTATGGGGGGAAAAATGGTCTCAACCATCACTGTGGATTCATATATTTGGACTGATAAATAAGTAACTTTGTTCAGCAGCCTGGTTCTCTGAACCCTTTTTAGCCACTTGGGCACAATGAATGAATGAGGTGCTGACCACGTTCCCCTGACCACTATAAGCTGCCGCTGGGCAACAGGAGGGAGAGAGTGCCAGCAGGAGGTATGTTAGAGTCATAGAAGACACTGAATGTGGCCTCGTGCACGTACAGGGTGAAGGTCAGTGATAGGCAAAGAGCAGGAAAGAGAGGAGGGGTTGGGAATAAGCGGTCAGTTCACAGATGGGGGGTCAGGCATGGATGGAGGCACTGGGAAGAACGAAGTCTCAAGAGTAGCATGAGGTTCCAAGCTGGGGTTAATGAGGACTCGGGTCTGAGTAAAGATCAAATATGGGAAGAAAGTCAGAGCAGGAAGAGGACTCAGGGGTGGGTATGGAGTGTGGGTCCAGGAATGGGGAAGAAAACGAGGCTGTGTGTCATACCCATTATTTAGTAATAATAGCAGGGTTTTAAGAGAGCATCAAAATGTCCCCACCCCCATGTCAAAAATGCCACATCAAAACCAACACATCAAAATGTCGTACACACTCTGGGGTTACTGTAATGCTGTGAAGCCACCGAGGAAATTCTTCACTCCCACCCCTCCTGTTGCACTTCCCGGGACCCCATGCTCCTCAGACTTTAAAAATGCCTCCAAGAAGGGGTTTGCTCTCTCTACCTCTATGCAGTACTGGGGGAATGTACTCCCACTGGACCCAACTGCATCTGATGTTTCCTTAATCTGACTTTTTACATCATTTTAATTAAGCTCAGTCAAACATGGCTTCTAACCCAGAATTATTCTTTTTAGCTCTAGGATTCCTCAAAAACTCAATGCCTGCCAAGGAATGTTCTATTATAAACACTCTGCTCCAAGGATGCCATGGCAGTTTTAGGTCTTTATTGGCTTTACCCCTTCCCTGGAGGCAGAGCCTGCAGCTGCAGTGCCACGGGAATTACACAGACTAACCATGCCATGCAGTTGGTTGGTGTCTCTTGCTCCCGGTGGGTGCGGGGTCGATGCCATCTTTGCAGCTAAGTGTCGAGACCCGTAAAGAGAATCTTGAGGAGACCAGTGAAGAAAAGCCTCTTCCCCATCAAAGAAAATCAGCTGGAGTGAAAGATCTGGCTGGGAGTCTGAAACATTCTAGTAAAAAGAACAATAAAAAGATAGCAAAAATGCAGTGATGATTAAAAAATAACATGCTTTCCTATTAACTGGGCAAAAAGATAGATGTGCCATAAAGAAAGGAAGGTATTCAAGCAAGTGAAACTGTGCCAAAATTTATTCCACACCACTTCCTCACCAAAAATCATCACACCTCCCACTATCTTCACCCATATACATCACCTTCTCCCACTTCCTCTGAAAATAGGAGTCTTGCAATTTTTTCTTACACATCAGAGAACTTTGAAACTACAAATTGCTATGATGGGATGAACAATGTGATATACCACCCAGTTCCTCTGCAGGGGGGTGTGTTGTCCTAGCTGCTGGGAAAGCTATTAGCCACTTTAGGAACTGCCTTGGCTGCTTCTCCTGGGAGTGTCCCATATCCCCATGGCTGACCTATATAGGTCCTGGGGACTCTCTGAAGGGCCACTGTACCTCCAGAGTTCCCCAGGGGTTGGCTGAGGCTGTTGTTGATCCTACATTGCAGCTCAACTTCTCCCTCTGCCCAATCCCATTTCTTTCCCCTCCCAGCCACCAGTGTTGATCCAACGCCACTCCCTAATAAATGACCTGAATGCTAAACTCCACATCTGGGTGCACTTCCCAGGGAATCCACCTCGAAACAACTGCAACTCTTTCTTGCTTCTCACCTTATTTAAGTCTTCAATTCAGACTTAAATCTCCCCTAGGAGCTTCAGAGACACAAAGAATAATAATGATAGCCTTTTCCTTGAAAAGCCTACACTTCAGTTGGGTCAGGGAGAGATAAAACAAATACATGAGTATGACAAAATGTGCCAAGGGCCACAAATGTCACATAAAAGTCCTCTGGAAATTGGATGGAATGAGAAGTGGAATCCTTGAGGTGTCAAGAAAGGCTTTATGGAAGTATTTGAGTAGAACTAAGAAGGGTGAGTAGCATTCTGACTGATTTTCCAGTCTAACAACAACTCTTACCTTTCTGATTAGTCCTGGGACTCTGAGCCCCATAACCCTTCGGTCCCACCAGAAACTCTAATCTATTGCATCTTTCACCTCTTCACAGTCCTTCATCCTCATAATGTCCTCACTTCACTCCACGTTTAGTTTAAATTCCAGTCAATCATTCTAATCACTCCCTTGCATACACCTTCAACTCCCTCGCCTCTCTCTGCCTTGGTCAAACTGTCATGGCAAAAACATAACTTAGGTCCATCTCTCTGCCTACTTTGCGCCTGCACTCATGCAGCTAAATCTAACTAAAGAAAAATATTTATATATTATTTATAAAATATTTATATAAATACTTTTCTGGTCTTGCTTAAAATACATGACCACAAACCTTGAATTGGCCTCTCATGTTGACTGGCAAGTATTTTCTTTGTTCATTCACTCTTGCACTCTTCTGGTATTTCATATTCCTCCTCTCTCTGGCACCTCACCCATCTTCACTCCCAACGGATGACCTTGACTTCTTCTTGCCATGTTCATACTAGATGCCAGTCTCTCCACTTGTGCACAAAATCCTATTCCCTCCCATCTGCTCAAGGACACCGTTCTAGCCAATACCATTTCTCTCCTACATCATCAATTTTTCTCTCTGTTGAATTTGTTCCCATGAGCCTACAAACATGCTCTTGCTTCTCTCACCTTAAAATGTTTGGCCCTACTGTCTCTACCAGCTACTGCCCTATTTATTTATTTTTTGTCCCATCTAGGGCAAAACTCCTTGAGGGAATTGTTTACTCACATTGTCTCCAATTCCCCTTCTTAAACCTGCCCCAGTCAGGCTTTATCTTCACCTTCTACTGCAACTGCTCTTGTCAAGGGCACCAGTGACCTCTACATCGCGACGTCCAATGGTCAACTCTCAATTGTCATGTTTCTTGACTTGTGGGCAACATTTGACATAGTGGATTACTCCCTCCTGGATACAGTTTCTTCATTTGGCTTCTAGGACCCCATATTCCTCCTACCTCAGTCAGCACTGATGGTTCCCTTCATCACCTTTTCCTCTTAGTGCTGGAGAGCACCGGGACTTGCTCCTTGGTTCTCTTCTCTGTCCACACTCACTCCTTTGATATCTATTCTTGAGGCTTTAACTTATGGACATATATATACACACACATGATATAAACACTACATACATGTACATACACACAGGTATATATATATCTCAACAAAAATTCAAAAAAATTTATTTCCAGCCCCGACGTCATTCCTGATCTCCAGATCTATATATTTGATTGCCAAATGAACATCTCCACACAGATATTTACAGACATCTCAAACACAAAGTGTCAAAACTCAACTCCTGATATTCCTCCTGAAATAAGCTGCATTACCAATAGTCCCCTTAGCTAAATTGACGGCAACAGTACCCTGCGGTTACTCAGACCAAAAACCGCTGGGGTTCTCTCTTTCTATCTCCATATTACACACACACCCTCAATCCAGTTCACTCTGCCTCTGCAAACCTATTTCCCACCATTCCTCACCACATTCCTCTCTTTTTAATTTGCTTTGTTTTCTTTGAGCCTAATTTATCTCTGCAGTCAAACTCTCCAGATACCATAGCACTTTTGTCTCTTGTGAGTCTGTCTGGTTTTGTTTTTATGGACATACTCCTCCTGGAGCCCTCTCCTGCTACCTCCAGCCTGGGCTGGCTTCTAGGCCTGCTACCCACCTGTCCTCTCAGGTCTCCCCACACACAGTCACCCTAGCGACTCCCTCTGCCTCTCCCATATGGGATTTCCAGTGACCCAAACACCATGACTCCTTCCAGGATTTATTCTTTGATTTCCTGGAGCATATCTTTAAGCCACTTCTAAACAAGAAACAGTATATGGGAGTGAAAATTATTGAGACTTATGTCTGAAAATGTCTTCATCCTATTCTCCTATTTGGTTTGGCTGGATATGAGGATTCTAGGTTGCAAATTGTTCTTATTTAAAATATTTAAGGCATGATTTCATTGCATTGTTTTCTAGTTCCCAAGGTTTCTGTTGAGAAGTCCAATGTCATTCTCATTCCCGATAGTTTTTTTGTTTTGTTTTGTTTTTGTTTTTTGGAGGCAAAGTCTTGCTCTATTGCCCAGGCTAGAGTGCAGTGGCATCATCATAGCTCACTGCAACCTCAAACTTCTAGGCTCAAGCCATCCTCCTGACTCAGCCTCCCAAGTAGCTGGGACTACAGGCACATGTCCCGCACTTGGCTAATTTTTTTTATTTTTTGTAGAGACAGGGTTTCACTCTTGCTTAGGCTGGTCTCAAACTCCTGGCCTCAAGCAATCCCCCCACTTTGGCATCTCAAAGTGCTAGGATTACAGGCATGAGCCATCACACCTGGCCTCTCAATTGTTTTTATGTTACCTATTGGAATTCTTGGAATGAATCTCCTGAAGTAATAATCTCTTTTTTTATTATTCCTCTCTCAAGAAAAGTTATTTCTTCTACTTTAGTATCCAATCATTTTACTGATTTTTTTTAATTTTGAAAATTAATTTCCAAGAGCTCTTTCTTATTCTGTGATTGTTCTGTTTTTGTAGCATTCTGGTTTTGTTTCATTGATAAAACTTCTCTTATCTCTTGTAAGGATATTAAAAATCATGTCCTCGAAGTTATCTTCTGCTTCTTGTAGTCCATTTCCTCCCACCTCATTTTTCAATTTTTACTATTTGTTTTGCTTTCTTCCAGTCAGTGTTCTCACTGAGATCACCAAATGTCACTGCCTGGGACTTTTCTGTGGGGTGATTCACATTCTCTGGAGAAGCCTCCTCCAGTTTCCTGTCTAATGGGTATACACTGGCAGTTGGCTTTCTGGTGCTGGAGATCTCACTGTTAAACGCGTAGACTTTTTGCTAATCTCCCCGACTTCCTTGGGACATCTCACTATTGCCCTCCTATATGCCTGGTGTCCTCAAGTCCAGAACCTCCCTGGTTCAATTTCTCTGCAAAAATATTCTCTCAGCTCCTGCAAAGGCACAAGTGGGGCACTTGCCTACTTGCCGGGGGTACGGTGGGAATCTCTCATCTATATATCTACTCCTTATACGGACGTATAAACACTCTCTGCCCCAGCCCCTGCCTCATCTCTGCCTTCCTGAGCATCTCGCACCTCCAGTCCCTGAGCCTTTCCAGGATTCTGTCAGGGGACCAGCTGGCTTTTTCCATTTCCTCCCCCCTCCCAGAGAGTGTGACTTCTCTCCACTCTGATATGTCATTTGCCATTTCTCCATCCACCTTCTGTCTTCATTATTGTGGTTCCCATTAATTGATGTTCTCTAGTTTCTTCAAAAATGGGGTTTCCTGATTGTTTCAAGGGTGATTTCATGAAAAGGAGAACAATGTCTTTATCATCTGAAAACTAAGTTATTTTTGTATGCTAATTATTTCAGTTGTCTTCACATTGCTCCTTTATTATACCACAAGAAAAGGACATGGAAATAATATTCATCAGAAATCCATCAGGTGGCAGAGGGCAGAAGGGGATGGGTAAATTCACATCTAATGGGAACAATGCACACTATCTGAGTGATAGATACACTTATAACTTTGACTCAAACAGTACAAAAGCAATTTATGTAACCAAAACGTTTGTACCCCCATAATATTCTGAAATAATATATATATGTAAAAGAGAAGTACGGTTTATTTTGCTTTGATGCTCCCATAATCCTCGACAGCATTAAACAGAGGATGTGTCT
This sequence comes from Avahi laniger, assembly GCA_963575035.1. NCBI lineage: Eukaryota > Metazoa > Chordata > Mammalia > Primates > Indriidae > Avahi > Avahi laniger. Next base: position 15,629 of record CAUYSK010014406.1, on the reverse strand, counting down.
GTGCAATATACACACACTCAGGGTTTAATAAGTGTTAAGTAACTAAACATATTTTTCATTAACAAAAGGTGTAGGTACATACTTCAGTAGAGACATTCTAAGCTTCCAGTCATTTAAAGGGCCTTGACTAGTTCCAAAGTTCTAGCTCCAAATCAAACAGCATAATCACAGAACCCGGGGGCAGAATGAGACTGCTTGGGACCATTCTGCTCAAGCCCGTGGCAGAGGCAAAAGGAGGTATTAATAGTTTTCATCTCCTGCAGACTTGCTGGTTTGGGCGCCACATTGAAATATCAATAGCCAGGTGACTCCAGTGATCAGCGCAATGATTTCCCTTCATTCTGTTTTCTCAGCATCAGTTTACTTAGTGGTAGACTGTTGTGGGTACTGATCCTGAGTCCCATGAAGCTGTTTTTGCTTCATTTCAGGGTTAGCAGGAAAATAGCCATGGCCTTCCATGTCTGGTAACTCAGCCTAGTACCTGAGTGGCCTGGTCTGTGAAGGTCTTCATGGTAATACTATAAATGCCTAGTTACCAGTGTTCACATAGTCACTAACTTACCTGCAGTCTTTTCCCATCCAATGTTATATGAGTTAGTCAACACCACAATAATATCATGTAATAAATTACCCCAAACTCCGCGGCTTAAAACGACAATTATGTATCCTCACAGGACATATAACCTGTGTGGGTCAGCTAGGGAAGGACTGATCCGGGCTGGATATGGCTGGAGCAGCCCTGCCTCACCCTGCATTCAACAAGGCAGACTCTGTTCCACGTGTCTCTCATCCTCCTGCTGGTACCGGCAGGCCAGCTAGGGCATGCCCTTCTCCTGGCAATTGCAAAGACACAAGAGAGCAAGCCTCTGCTTGTGTCACGTCTACTAACATCCCATCGGCCAAGGCAAGTTAAATCAGCACGTCCAGAGTGAAGGGGTGAGGAAGCACAACTGGCTATGGTGGGAAAGTACAGCAAAGTTACAAGGCAAAGGATGCGGATGTGTTATTATAATCCTATTACTGGAGAGAGGACATGCTGCAAAGAACTGGAAATAATTCAGTCTACTATCTAGCCTCCTTCCAGGTCATCATCCACCACCACCTACCCATGACAACTGAAGAACTGAAAATAACTCCTTAATACAAATTTAGTTAAAATATAACTGGAAGAATAAATCTGATACTCTTAAAGTTTGCATTCAAAAACTGCCCTTTTCTAAAATTCTCCACCTCATTGTTTATCTCTAATAGAAAGGATAATTAAGAGAATGAGTGTATTGACTCAAAATTTTTTTAATGGTGACCCCCCAGCCAAAACATTCAGGCCTTTCTATTTCTGGCCGCCAACAGCAGGTCTAAGCTACATGGGAAAAGCTAGAGGAGCTCGCCAGGAGAAAACACACCCACAACACCGAACAATACCTTCAAGTCATACTTCATTTCATGTCCTTATACTGGAAACACAAATATGAAAAATTAAACTTTTATATCAGCTTTCAAACTCCCTCACCCAATTGCTGGGGAAGGGCCCTGGTCAAAAGCAGGGCAGAGGATGGGACAAAGGTATCACAGAAGGTTCAAAAAACAAAACAAAACCAAAAAAAAACAGTGAAAAGGAGACTGAGAGGGCATAAACAATCCTTGCTTTCTTCAAGCACACCCAGCAAAAATAGAGCCAAATATCTCTATTACTTCCATTACAAGATAAAACTTTTACTTCTTTACCGCCATTATACCAAAGGCTGGACCCTTCATAAAGCTCTGAGGGGGAAACAAGGCATGTGTTGCCTGCGAACAAAGTTTTTTGTTTTTGCTTTGTTGTGTTTACTTGGTTATGAGTGATATCAGAACAAAATGTCTTCATCTAGTTTAGCACTTTTTTCCAATATACCCTTAAGAACACAGAGACTGAAATAACATCTGAGAGTCCCAAAAGTATTTTGAGCCGAGGGCATAACAAAAGCTCTGCTATGCTACATAAAATGGAGCCGAGATTCACAGATAATAATGATAATGCATTCCTGCTTCATGTTTTTCATCTTGCTAGGTCTGAATTACCCACTCTCTGAAGTAGCAGAGCACTGCAACTCCCTCCCCCTACTCAAGAGCCACCATCTCTCAGATCAGAAGGTTGTGATGTTTCATGGCCTTACAAACAAGAAGAAATACACATAGTTCTCACACTTATGCCTGAACCAACCTTCCTCCTTCATTTTTGTCAAAGAAATGCTTAATTTAATGTGCATTCAAGGCTGCGAAATTCGGTGCCCACTAATGAATGCGCTGCCACGTATCTTAGGTTTATTGCCCCTGGTTGACATTTCAAATCATGTCATCTTCCAATTAATATTCATGCAACTTCATATCATTTTGTAACAAATTAGAATAAAAATGTACCAAAAGTTTCCATGTCTAAATGGCCTCCTCACTCCCCCAAGGATTCTAGAATTCACTCTGAGTTACTGCTAATGTATTTTATCCTAGGAACCAATAAGCAGAAAACAGATACCTTCAAGGAAAGGAGTTTCTTATCTAAGGCACGGGCAAGTTCCAACATCATTGCGCATGGCACAGCTGAATCTGTGGCTCCCACAAACACTCTGTTGTCCCAACGGGCAAAATACTTGGAGTCATAATGGCAGGCGAGGACCAAGTGCCTTTTCGCAGTGGGATTGAGGGTGCTGATGACATTCGAGAAAGACCGGTACCCGTACGGCGTCTGACTCAAGAAGGTGTCTACTTCCAACACCCAGTCGGCCTTGAGCCTCTGAATTCGCTGCATGATGTGCTGATCAAAACAAAAACCAAAATTTCAGATCTAAACAAGCAGTTTTCATTCATGAACTATGTTTTTAAAATTTTATGTGATGCTTTTTAAGTTAAAATTGCAGTACATGCTTACTGTAGTAATAGCAGTAATGTTGCTATTAATTGCTCTTGTAATTAATAGCATTATTCCTGTTTAAAGGAAAAGCTAATCCTTTTCCTCTCCTCGACTTTTCCCTTACCAATAAGTCCTGGCCACTTGTTAATATTAACCAGTGTTAATAGTTCTATGTAGATCTTTCCACGTATCTTCTACTTGTTGGCATAAAACTATACCAGCAAACAAACATATATATTTGGCAGAGGGGTATATGTTCTTATAGAAAAAGAATCCTACTTTACACATTATTTTTCCCCTTGCCTTTCTCACTTAACAACATTATAATATTATGGACATGTCCACAATTTAGAAGACAGAGACCCAGTTCAGTAATACTAACGTCCACTTTTAATATTTCTAGGAGGCTATGAAGACATATTTGAGAAATCACATACACCAGGGTCCTTCAGGTCTCCACCTCTACCCTAAGCTCTTTGAGGGCAAGAACTGCAAGTGGTGGTTCTTTTTGTACCAAGTGCATAGCATGCGTCCAAGTCCACCAAATGCTTCATATGTAATGATCACTAACAAAAGATAATAATGCTCACCTGCTGAGGATAATGTATTACAGACAGCTCCCATAACAAAGGATAGTTGGAGGATATTTGAGATTTCTGCTCACTGTTAAGAATCAATAAGCAACTCCGAACCACAATGACATAACAAGCAGCTTTTCCTCTGCACCCAAGGCAGGTCCAGACCCACTGAAAATGCTGGTAAAAATGAAAAACAATCTCTTTCCCCATCTTTCCTGGTCATCTTAGGCCTTATGGGCAATACAGTGGCTGATGGAAGAAAGCAATAGGTAAAAAGTAGTCCCATTATAGGAGCCGAAAGTATCTTCCCTATGAATCCAGAATTCGTGGGTGAGTTCATGGAGGGTTCATTTGCCTTTTCCCAACTTTATTTTCCCTTGGCCTCATTTTTCTTTCTCACTGTGTTCTTTTTTTCCCAAATATTATATACATCTTTGTAAGTTGCCTTAAATTATTTTCTAAAAACTCAAATGGCAAACTATCAAAATAACTAACAATTTGTCCCAGGATTAACATCCAGTAGTGATGGACCTTAAGATGATAAATGAATAACTGGAAACTAATAGGAGCTTTTCCTTCCAAGGAAATACAGTATTTTGTATCCTAGCCAAGTCTCCTGTGGCCTGCCACTCACTAATGTGACATGACACGTAGGCAAGGGCCTTGGGAAAACTTTAGCAGGAAGCTTCCAAGGACAGGGGATTTAACAAGGGGAAGGATGCTGATTCTACAGTCAGTTCTGCAAAAGCCAAATAAACAAATGATTCCCCAGCTGTTCACTCCGTGCTTTTTGTAGCAGATGGACTTTGTCCTAAATAGTATTATATATATATGCAGCACCTTACCTTTTCTATTACAAGTTTTCATGTTGTCTTTTCACATCATCAAAAGTAATGTTTATAACCTTTTTTAAATTCAGAACTCACTTATTTTCTTATTCTCCACAATTCTTAGCATTGTGCTTCACTCACAGTGGTCACAGTAGACTATCAGTAAATATGGCTTCATTATAACAGGAAATATAAGTTAATTCAATGAGAATACATAAAATTATATGATACAAAACTTTAATAGTTTGAATAGAGAGAAATCACTGTTCATCTAAGATAAGCTTTTCCACATAATATCAAAATGAGTTATTCCTAGAGTTTGGAAAAAAAAAATTCCATAAAAGGGGTCATCTTAAAAAAAAAGGCATATGCTCCACACATCTGGTCTCCAGATGATGAACTGCTCTGTAAAATGGCTTCTTCAACACCAACAGCAGTCTGCAACTTTACAAAGTTAGGACTTTAAAAAATCTATCTGTTGGCATTGTTCAGAGAAGTCTCACACACAAACTCATTTCTCAACTAGTAACCAGATCTCAGGTATAATTTCTGATGTCTACATTGACACTGAAATCCACAAAAGAATCAGCGAATGCCCCCAAGAGTTTTCCCTGAAGTAATCTTTTTTATTCAGTATAAATATCTTTTGTTTATCTTAGCAACAAAATAAATCATCTTCATACACAATCAAATTGGCTGCATAATCTAATTAGGTCACCAATATCCCTTGTTGTACTTTTGGCTTTCAGATTTGGTCTGCAAATTCCCAAGATAAGTTTCTAGAGGCGGCTCTCCCAACGGCTGCTTTCTCACTAGAATGCTCCTGAGCAGGGAGTGCTTGGCCGTGACAGGGTCTAAAGCAGCTGTGCTTCCCCAACTCCAAAGCGGCAAAAGGCTGGGCCCTCCAGGCATGCTACATCTGGGTTTTAAAATGAGGGGAGAGAGAAGGAACTGGGAGGGAGGGAGACTGAGACAAAGATGAAGACAGATGGAGACTGAACAGAGAGAGAAAGAAGAAAATACAAAGACAGAGATGGAGATGAGGGGAAGGGGTAGAAAGGCTACTACATGACATTCTATTTCCCAACAGGGTGGCAGAGAAGATTTATTCTAGGTTAATATTAATGAATGACCCTGGGTCTCATTTAATTAAGCTTAAATTCTAATTTCCAGGTTCTGAGAAAGAATTACATCAGTAGACATCAATAGACTAGGTTGTTTGGAGGAAACAGATTCTCCAGTATTTGCACTAAGTCTGCAAATACATCATTGTCAGAAGATTGCCACTGAGGACTTCAGGTGCCTCTTCCTTCTTGGGTGTACCACATGCAGGTCCCTCAGGCCAGCCTCCTGAGTGGAGGTTGCACCCTGGGATGTACACACCTTTCCCTGAAGTTCTGTTTCAGCTGCTCAGATGCACTGTGTATCTGCAGGGTATTTTAACACCCGAAGTTTCTAGTTTGCCTCTTGTATTTATTCATTTATTTACTTACTTACTTATACATTTATTTTTGACACAGGCTCTCATGCCGTCACCCAGGCTGGAGTGCAATGGCCCAGTCATAGCTCACTGCAGCCTCTAACTCCTGGACTCAAGCAATCCTCCTGCCTCAGCCTCTCCAGAAGCTGAGACTACAGGTTTGTGCCACCATTCCCTGCTAATTTTTCATATTTTCTATAGAGACAGGGTCTCACTATGTTGCCCAGTCTGGTGTTGAACTTCTGACCTCAGACAATCCTCCCACCTCAGCCTCCCAAACTGCTGGGATTACAGGTGTGAGCCACTGCACCTGGCCTGGTTTTCCTCTTTTAAACAAAGGACGTTGCTTGCCCCTTTGTGAGACTTTATCGTCCTAATTTTTAAATTTATTTTTTATTCCTATCTTTGATAGAAATCAATGAAATACTCCAAAATTTAATGCCTTTGAATTATTTATTTTACAAATAAATTATCTCCTCAAAATAAAAATATTCTAATAATCCAATAGGCAACTTTGGGCTCATTGATTAGAGATGATAAAAATATAGAATGAGCTATGGGTCCCCCAAAATGTTATCTTTCTCTAGGAGAATCCCTAGCAATGCACATCTTTATTTTTTTCTCACATCTTTATTGATAACTGCAAAAGTTAATTCACTAATCAATTTTATATCAAGTTCACACTCTTTTTTATATTTGAAGGTCTTCTCTAGTTACAACCCCGAAACCCTATAAATTATAAAACATCTAATCTAGCGCTCAAAAGGCCTCAGGAGGAAAAAAAAATTCTATCATTCCTGTTTAAATTCAGTTCTGAATAAAAAGATATAATTCTGGTCAAATTAAGGCCATTAGTGTAGTTCCCTCATAATACCTTTGTCATCTACCTCATTTTCCAAATGAGAATTTCTTTGTCTTCCACAGCTTAGGGGACAAATCTCTATAAATTCATGGTCATTTTCTTCTCAAAAAAATTACAAAACCGAATCTCTTCAGTGAGATGTCTAACACAACCACCAGCCAGACCACACATAGGCAGCCCAGCAGTAGTCTCCAACACATTCTAAAATATTGTCAATAAATTTCTTATTTGCTTCCACCCCCACATGACAATGGAAAATGGTATTGTGGCTTCAGTAACTCTTTTAAATGAATAGTATCTTTTTAATCACGACAGTGTCTGTATATCATTTATGCTGTACACTACATTCTGTTGAAGCTAAAGATCTAATAGCGATGTTTATTTTGTTTATGAATTTCTAGAGCCCACAGGTGAGGGACCTCAGGCCTGACTGAAACTGCATATACGTTCCAAGTATGTACCTGCCTTCCTGGTATATACAGCCTTCTGGGCAAATGCTAGCGGGATATTAAAAAGGAGTTGAGCAAGCATTGTAGACTCTTTTTTTTTTGAGAAACTGAGGATTTTGGAAAGTGCCAGCAAGTGCTCTGCCCTTCTTTTAAGAAAATGCCTGGGAGATGAGGCCCCAAGAACACAGTTGAAATGAATGGCGTGTACCTCTGTCTCCAACTTAGGCAAGAGAAGATGCAGAGTTAGAGACATTTGAGCGCGTACCACAGAACTGGTTCCTCCCAGCTCTCGGGTGACGGGATGGAGAAGTTGAGCAGGTTCTGGCCTCATCACCAATACATGTAGGACGTTTGGCAAGTTAATTCATATTCCTAAACCTCAGGTCTTTTTCAATCCATAACATTGGGATAATAACAGACGCCACCCGGGAGCACCGTTGTGAAGACTGCATGAGATGATCCATGCAAAGAACTCAGTAAAGTGCCTGACCTGGAAAAAGTGCTCAGCGAAAGTCAGCCATCATCACGATTACTCCTCACGCTGCATAAACGTCAGAAAGAGCTAAGGAGCTCTTAGGGTCTCTGCTGTCCAGTTCCTGAGGAGGAGCAGGAGCTGTTCAGATGGAAGACGAGAGGCTAGTGGGGCAACAGACACATGGCTGGCTAGGACGGACATGAGGGGCAAAAGACACACAGTGGGTAGAAAGGAAGGGCCCCAGGGCCGGGCCTTGGAAGTCTCCCTCTGGCTCGGCAGTGGGTGCCAAGGTCTTTTGCCTGAGGAGTCAGGCAGGTGGAGTAGTCTCAAAGGAGGGACATAGGGAGCCATTCCCAATTCCTTCCCAAGCTGCCCCTTGAAATGGGGCTAGTTTGAAAAAAAACAGATATTCAGACACAGGGTTTCGGAGTGCTTAGGAAGACTGACGCTCAGGAAGCAAAGAGATATTCGAGGTCTGGTCCAGCTTCTGGCTTATTCTACCCTCCCCAGCAGAGTCTTCCAAATATCCGTAGTAAAACCAGGGGGTCTTGAAATCAGTCTAGTGGGTCATGACCTGCATTTTTTTTAAAACTACTAAAATAGAATTAACACTATCAGAGTGAAATGAGGGTAGTAAGAGTATTTTCCATTGAACTTCTGTTTCAGTTAAATACATCGGTATGTTTGTGTGTATGAAATGTAAAATATATTTTTACTGTGGGTCGGAGTCAGAAGTTTGAGAAGCACTGCCCTGGAGAAAGTAGCTTATCACTGGCTTTAAGCCTCCCTCCAGGGAGAAGACAATTTCCCCAAGGGGAATGCGGCCCGACAGTATCATGCCACTCCCGGCCGGGCCCGGAACCTGCAAGCAAGGACTGCCCAAGGCCGTTGACATTGGTTGTTCAGGAATCAAGAGAATTCGGTTGGGAATGCGAGGTGTGTCACTGAGATGGCCAGGAGTTAGGGACTTGGTACTCGGACGTTGTACCGCAGATAGAGATTTCATGCTTAAACTCATTTAGATTAACATGTGTCACTTAAGTCAGAACAGACATTTACTCTCAGTCGTTTGATTTTCTTGGTTGCTTATTTGGTGAGTAACGAGACGACAGATCCGAATATCAGACAACTTAGAACTTCAGCCATAACATCACCTCTCACGCGAGAGCAAAGTATTCAACAACCTTGAAGTTCGTGTGCCGAGTTCTCACCTGCCGAGCAGCGTAGCTTCCAGGAGACCCGGGGTACCGCTCTCTCAGCAAGGGACGTAAGTCATTTTGCCACATTTCAGAAATACTGGTGCCTTCCGCAATTTGCCGAAGAGACGATGAATTCAACGTGGCTGGTTGGTGATAATTCTGAGGATTAAATATAAGTGTTTCACTGGCATCATTTCATAATATGTTTAAAATCCTCACACATTTGCAATTAATTCCTCTAGCCCTCAAAAGAAAGGATAACTTTTATGGCAAAGGAGGTCAATTAAACCCCTCAACTTTAAAATTCACCCCTCACATCCACCACATCCAGCCGAGGTATGTTATTAAAATCAGTTTTATCTATTGGTTTTTTAATGTAGCTACTAGAAAATTTAAAATTCCATCTGTATATTTCATTATCTATTTCTATTGGACAAAGCTGACTCGCATGAATGTGGCAATTCCTTTCAGTCTGAGCTTGATGATTCTATAACCCACTAAATAGCACAGTGTTTATCTTCAGTTAAAATTATTTTATTTATTTATTTATTTATCTATTAGAGACAGGGTCTTGCTCTGTTGCCCTCCCAAGTCACTGGGATTACAGGTGTGAACAATTTCACCAGACTGTAAAATTACTTTAATATTCTATTAATGCTCATACTCTTAGGTATATTTATATATTAGTTAAGTGAAACTTAAGAGGCTAAATAGTGGCTGGGATGATGGCTCATGCCGGCACTTTGGGAGGCTGATGTGGCAGGATAGCTTGAGACCAGGAGCTCGAGACCTGCCTGGGCAATCTAGCAAGACCCCATCTCTACAAAAAATTAAAAAAATTAGCCGGGCATGGTGGGGCACACCTGTAGTCCCAGCTACTCAGGAGGCTGAGGTGGGAGGATCCCTTGAACACAGGATTTGGAGGCTGCACTCCAGCCTGGGCAACAGAGTAAGACCCTGTCTTTAAAAAAAAATAAATAAATGAAATAAAAATAAAAAGTTAAATAAACATACCATTTAAACTTGTATTTTGGGGGTTTGACTTTATACATTCTGTATTTTCATATGAGACAAATAATGATGAATCATTCATTCATTCATTACATGTTTTTCAGGCACTTCTCCTCAAAGGAGAGTGACCTGGTGAATGATGAGGGTAACATAAGGATATTGAGTGATTTGGAATGCAAAGCAGAAATTGGGGGAGGCTTGTCTATTTTCCAATTCCTTCTAGGACCAGTGTTAGTTGAATACGTTTAAGCAATCACGTGAGTATTTTCACTCCATGTGAACCACTTCATGTGGCAGGTGAGAGACTGGAATTAGAGAATGCTTAGTGCCTAATTACTTATGCTCACCTGCACTTTGAGATGGCTCAGTGTTACTCTCCAGTATTTATCATGCAAAGAGCATGAGCTGTGGGATCAGACAGACCCTCTAAACTTAGAACCCCACCACTTACTAATTGTGAATCTGGCCAGGTTACTCAACCTCATTAAGGCTCAATTTCCTCATCTGTAAAATGGAGGTAATAACACTTACATCCTAGAGTCATTAGAATTAAGTGAACTAATATATGTAAACTGCTGTAGTAAATATAGAATGTGTTAGTTCTGTTATTCTCTTTTATCACTCACTAAGAGATACAGAATGCATTTTAGAACTGGAAAAGTCCCTTAGAGATGATCTAGCCCAGCCTCCTTGATTGATATCAGTGGAAACTGAGGTTCACAGAAACCAGCTAACTTCCAAGGTGGCAGGAGAGTTACCAGTAAGTCCAGGAAAAGATCCCTGGTCTGCAGCTTACCAGTCCCGGGCTAGTGCTACTCTGCCTCGTGCCTCATCTTCGCACTTCGGTTTACTCTGAATGCGGATGCTGCGCCTGAACATCGCAAGGTTTGTGTTTGTCCACTGGTGATACATTTTTAAATATATTTCCTTAATAAGCTTGTCACTGCAACCTTTACATTTCTCGGTACCTCCGGGATCTAAGTCCTCATGCTAGCTCTCAAATAGCGCTTTGAGAAGAAGGCTGAAACTCAAAGACAAAATGATAGAAATGTACAGACAGAAAAAGAGGAAAACGGAAGAGAGAGGTTGCAAGACTTCCATGGTTAATTATTATTTAATCCAGCCAACAGGAGCCTGTCTCATCTCTTTCCCTCTTCCCTTCTCACCATGCTTGTCACTCTGGTGCTAAAGTGCTCTGAGGCTCTGCTCCCTTGGGACCTCGGCATCTGCAGTGCCTTCTGCCTTACAGGCTGTTTCCCTTCCTCTTCACCTGGCTAAATCCTCTCACTTCAGGTCGCAGCTTGGAGGCCACTTCTTAGTGTGTTTACTTGCTTAATGTCTGGATTTCAAACAGGCCATCAGCTCCATGAGGGCTGAAACTCTCTCTCACGTTTACCGCTCTCCGCCACACGGGATACACAGGGACTGATTCACACTGAGCATTCAATAAATACTGGGCAAATTCATCAAATAGGCAATCGACAGATGAACTGTGTGTCTAAAACTTTGTTTACATAATAACAAAGTAAAATGGGCATGTTTGCTGTCATAAATACCAAATCAGTTGAATGCACAAGCAAGTAAAAAGACAGAAGAGACAGGCGTCCACCTGCTTCAATGGGCCAGCAAGTGCTGTGGTTCAATGTCAGTGAGCTTTGTTCTTTTTGAATTTCTGAAGTTAATGCTTCTGAGTTGGGTTAGCCCAGGTAATCACTGTGACAATCAAGACCTGTTATGTTAAAGGCTGTTTGAGCAGTGGCTTCATATCTATTTATTATCCCTTACCCTACCCCAGACCCTAAATAATCCTTTACTCCATGTCCACAGTGAAAAGAAATCAAGCTCATGTTTAAATGGAAGATTTATAGAGGCTTGAAAAAGCTCTTAAGATATTTAAGAAAAAACAGGAACAAAATAAATGCCCCCTGCCCCAGCATCTTCAATTGAAAGAGACAGTGTGGATGAAACCTAGTTGGCAACAGCATTAAAAAATGCTTAATTGACGAATAAAGGGTAAATTCAGCAGGCAGGCTCACTGATGCTCATGAATTTAGAGACTTACAGGTGTTTGTTCCCCAATCTCCTGGGCTCAACCATTTAATTAACATACTTCAGTAAAGAGCCCTGTCTCACCTTGCCTCTCTGGGGGCAAAGATGTCCCTGTGAAATCACAGAGATAAAAGTTTCCCAGTCAGCGAAGGTTAGAGAAGAGGAAACCGCCACACTCAGTTGATTACTTAAGCGCTTCTATTCATTAAAGCCCTGGACGGAAAAGCATTTGACTTTCGCAACCTAAATAGCACACATTGAATTTTTAAGGAGTGTTACCCTCAGAACTCAATAAATACAAAAACCTATGTGGAGATGAGAAGAACAAGAGAGGAAACCTAGGAAGAAAGCGTGGGCTCAGCAAGAGGAAAGTAACTGAGGCACACACAGTGTTGAGCCCAGTGGTAAGTGCAAACGCGACTTATTGGAGCTTTATTTCAGTTGAAAGGCACTTAGAGCGCTTTCTATTGGTGCAGGCGTTCTCAGAGGAATGAGGCTCTGTTACAGACCCTGCCTTGTCTTTTCATCCAGGCAGAAAGGACAATAAGTCTGCTCTGGGTGACAAGAATCTTTCAGCTAAAATAGTGTGAACCAGATATCCTGAAGAATCTCCTCTATGCTAATCACATGGTGCCAGGCCAAAGAGGGTTTTAATTTCATAATTTGTAGAGCTGGCCCAGTTCGCAGAGGAATTTGAGGATCCAAACCAATGAGTTAAAGGAAGATCATTACAGAAGTGCGGCCAATTCAAGTTCAGTTTCCATCCCATATGACTGTCTCCCAGGCAGCCCTCAGATTAACACCTCTGCCTGCCTGCAAAGCCAACTCCGGCAGCATTTACTGAACTCCTTCTGTGTGTCAGATGCCACTGACATTACAAATGCAGTTGGGGAAGAGTTGGGAACTGAATAAGACAACATCTGTCTTATTTTAAATGCAAGCAGCCCTCTACTTAAAAGCAGAGCAAGGTAGGCTTTAAACACAGCAATTTAGAGTCAGATCCCAACTCCCTCAGTTACTAGCTGTGACTAGGAAAGGATTTATCTGTAAAATGGATATTATAGTACCTACCAGATGGTAGAAACTCCAAAATGACATTCTTTTTGTTTTTCTTTTCTTTTTTTTTTTTTTTTTTTTTTTGAGACAGTCTTGCTCTGTTGCCTTGGCTAGAGTGCAGTGGCGTCAGCCTAGCTTACAGCAACCTCGAACTCCTGGGCTGAAGCAGTCCTCCTGCCTCAGCCTCCTGAGTAGCTGGTACTGCAGGGGCACACCACCATGCCCAGCTAATGTTTTCTATTTTTAGTAGAGACAGGGTCTCACTCTTGCTGAGGTTGGTCTTGAACTCCTGATCTCAAGTGATCCTCCCACCTCGGTCTCCCAGAGTGCTAGGATTACAGGTGTGAGCCACCGTGCCCAGCCCAAAATGACATTTTGTCTTTCTTTTCCTACCAACAGCTAGCCCACCACTGACCTCCCTGTTCCTGCCTTGGAGTGTCCATCACAGCTTCCACAAGAACCATGCGTGGTGGAGGAGTGGATGGCTAAGGACTCTTAGAACCATGGAAAAGAGGAACCCTAGAACTTTTAGAATTCTAAGTATTTCAGAATACATACGGCTCTAGAAGCAGAAAAATGTGACACGCTAGAGAGAGCAGTTAACAGTTTACCAGAGTGGACCCTGGAGGAGAACTCCTAGGTGAAACCAACTCTCCTGTATGTGGTTCCTCCCTTCAAAAAATCTACCCCTCCATCCCCAGTATGACTTGAATTTTTCCACCTCACCTTTTTTATAATGAAGGAAAATTCTACCGATTAAAATACACTGGGTCCCAGCTTTATAATAGAGAAAATTTGAAAATAATCTAAATATTCAAGAATAAAGAAACAGTTAAATTACAGAACAATGATGATTTTACAATCAACTGATGCTTTCAATGAATTTTCCCGGCCTAAGGAAATACTCATACTATTAAACAACATAACAAGATATAAAACTGTATATGCAGCACAATCTCTAGTATGAAATAAATATTCATGTGTTTATTTTTAAAGTAAGCAATTAACCTTTACTGAGCATTTACCACAAGCCAGCCACCGTGCTAAGTGCTTTACATGGGTTGGCTCATTCATTCCTCATGTGTGTATATATATGTATGTATATACAGAGAGAGAGCTAGAAATAAAAACATCAAAATTATTAACAGCAATTCTCCATTACTATCTATTAACTATTAACTATCTCTAAATAGAGGGATTATGGGTGACATTAGTTTTCTTTTTAGTATACTTTTCTGTATTTTCCAAGTTTTCTTAAAAAAGCACGTTAACTTTATAATTAGGAGACTTCAATAGAAGCCATACTTTTTAGTTTATTAGAGCATTTTTTTTTTTTTTTTTTGAGACAGAGTCTCACTCTCTTGCCTGAGCTAGAGTGCCGTGGCGTCATCCTAGCTCACAGCAACCTCAAACTCCTGGACTCAAGGGATCCTCCTGCCTCAGCCTCCCGAGTAGCTGGGACTACAGGCATGCGCCACCATGCCCGGCTAATTTTTTCTATATATTTTTAGTCATCCATCTAATTTCTTTCTATTTTTAGTAGAGATGGGGTCTCGCTCTTGCTCAGGCTAGTCTCGAACTCCTGAGCTCAAACAATCCACCCGCCTTGGCCTCCCAGAGTGCTAGGATTACAGGCGTGAGTCACCATGCCCGGCCGCCAATAAAGTTTTTATAACACTTAAGATTTTGTATTATATTTGTGATCTTATCTTTTTCAACTATTCACTTTCAATCTATGCGATGCTAAAACATTTTCTCAAGATTCGTACTCTCACGAAGGTAGATACTGGTATCACCTTCCTGGACAACAATTTGGCATTAAGTATCATATTCCCCGTAATTTCCACGTGAAGGGGATCAGGATATGCTACCCAAAAATGTGCCACTTTGGCATAAGAATTATTTTGAGCCGAAGGCAATTGTGAATCAAAAGAAGCAGGGAGAGTTCTCTGCCCCACTCTTATCTACCTAAAAGCGAGGCATAAATGTCCTTTTGTGAAGATGTTCCCCATCTGGCCAGGCGCGGTGGCTCACGCCTGTAATCCTAGCACTCTGGGAGGCCGAGGTGGGCGGATCGTTCTGAGCTCAGGAGTTCGAGACCAGCCTGAGCAAGAGCGAGACCCCATCTCTACCAAAAATAGAAAGAAATTAATTGGACAACTAAAAATATATAGAAAAAATTAGCCAGGCATGGTGGTGCATGCCTGTAGTCCCAGCTACTCAGGAGGCTGAGGCAGGAGGATTGCTTGAGTCCAGGAGTCTGAGGGTGCTGTGAGCTAGGCTGACGCCACGGCACTCACTCTAGCCCGGGCAACACAGTGAGACTCTGTCTCAAAAAAAAAAAAAAAAAAAAGAAAGCATACCCAGGCATCCAGAGCCAACCTTATGGCCCAGCGACTCCACTGTGAGAGGACCCTGACCCTCAGTGTAGCCTCAGGGAAATCATCCCCTAGGCCTTAGTCCCTCACCCATCTGTCGAGGGCAGGGCTTGGTGGGGTGGGAGGCAGGCCCCGTCCCTGGCCAGCCCTGAGTGCCTGGAATCTGCTCTCACCTGTGTCTTTAGCCTTTTCTTTCTGTTTTCCTCACCTCCTGAGGTGGAGACCCGTGATGCAGGAGAGGGTGCAAGTGGGTGGAAAGGGTCCCTTTTCCCTCCTTGGGCTCCACAACATCTGCTTCTGCCAGTGCCCACAGCCCCGCAAGGTGCTGACTTCAACCAGGACACCTCATGCCAGGGACAGCCCACTGGTGCAGCCCAA
>CAUYSK010014404.1:0-17782 GCA_963575035.1 Avahi laniger | reverse complement strand
AAATTAATTGGACAACTAAAAATATATAGAAAAAATTAGCCGGGCATGGTGGCGCATGCCTGTAGTCCCAGCTACTCGGGAGGCTGAGGCAGGAGGATCGCTTGAGCCCAGAAGTTTGAGGTTGCTGTGAGCTAGGCTGACGCCACGGCACTCACTCTAGCCTGGGCAACAGAGTGAGATTCTGTCTCAAAAAAAAAAAAAAGCACAAAAAAACCCAAGTCATTTGAAATTGCTGAGTTTGAGGAGCAAAAATTAAAAAAAGAACAAAGAAAAGTAAATAGAGCCTAAGGAAGTTACCGGACGGTATCAAGCTGAGCAAGGTTAGAGACAGAAGAATCAGCAAATTGAAGACAGGTCAGTTGAGATTACGCAGTCTGAAGAGCACAAAGAAAAAAGAACAGAGGAAAATGATCAAAGCCTGTGGAAACTCTGCAGACCGTTAGGTGTACTAACTTGCATGGCATAACAGGAGTCTGAAAGGAGAGGAGACATAGGAAGGGACATTAAGAATATGTGGTGAAATAATGAGTGAAAACTCCTCAAATAGGATAATATTCATAAATCCACACATTCAAGTGGCTCCATGAACTCCAAGCAGGATAAACTGAAAGAGATACACACCAAGACACATTATAACCAAACTTTTCAAATAGAAAGACAAAGAGAATCTGAACGGTAGTAATTAACAAATAACTCATCTCTTCCAGGGGATCTTTAGTAACAGCTGATTTCCTCCCACAAACCACCGGGGCAAGTCAGTGGTGGCATGACACCTTTCAAGTGCTGCAAGAATGAAGCTGTCAGCTCAAAGTTTGCAAAAATGAAAATATGGAGTTTCACAAGATGAAGAGTTTTCTGAAGATTGGTTTCAAAACATTGTGAATGTTCTTAACACTATCGAACAGTACTATTAAAAATGGTTAAGATTGTAAGTTTTATGTTATGTATATTTTATCACAAGTAATAAATTAAAGTTAATGAGGGAGAAATTAAGATATTTTCAGAAAATTAAAAGCTGAAAGAGTTCATTGCTGGTATATTTTTCCTGCAAGAAATAATAATGTGGGTAGTGGGGATGGGGAAATAATGTGGGGACAGTTAATTGGTGCAAAAATATAGTTAGATAGATAGAATGAACAATATTTGGTAGCACAACAAAGTGGCTATAATCAACAATATGTTAGGGTATACCTTAAAATAACTGAAAGAGTGGAATTGGAATGTTCCTAACACAAAGAAATGATAAATGCCCGAGGTGATGGACACCCCAATTACCCTGATTTGATTGATTCACATCGTATGCCTGTATCAAAACATCACACGTGCCCTACAAAGATACACAACTATTATGTACTCATAATAATTAAAAATTCACAAAAGAAATACTAATGTGAGTCATAGAGGCTGATGTAAAAGTGCATTAGACAACAGCTTGGAGACTATAAAGAAATTATATCTAAAAACAACAGTAAAAGAATCAAGACAATTCAATGGGGGAAAGAGCAGACTTTTCATCAGATGGAGCTGGGATGACTGTATGTCCACATGGTAAAGAATGAAGTTGAAACCATACTTCACACTACATATAAAAATTGTCACAAAGTGGATTAAAGGCCTACATTAAGAGCTAAATTATACAACTCAGAAGAAATTCTGCTCATCTATCTTTGAACAAATATTTCCCTCTTTTCATCACTGTAGCTTTTTTCTTTTTTTGAGACAGGGACTCACTCTGTCTCCCAGGCCAGCGTGCAGTGGCATGATCATAGCTCACTGCAGCCTCTAACTCCTGGGCTCAGGCAATCCTCCTACCTCAGCCTCCCAAGTAGCTGGGACTATAGGTGCATGCCACCATATCCAGATATTTTCTCTTTTTCTTTTTGTAGAAATGGGCTCTTGCTATTGTCAAGGCTGGTCTTGAACTCCTGGCCTCAAGTAATTCTTTAATTTTGGCCTCCCAAGGTGCTAAGATTACAGGCATGAGCCACCAGACTTTGCCCACTGTAGCTTTAAGGTATCTCTTGATACCTTGTGGTTCAAACCCTCCAATTTTGTTCTTTGTTAAGACTTTTTTGGTTATGATAGATACCTTGTATTTCCATATATATTTTAAAAGAATCATGTCAATTTCCACAAAAGAAACCCTGCTGGGATTTTGATTGCAATTCTCAGCAGAGACCAGCTGTGTGTCTTCTAATTGAGTTCTGACAGTATCTATCTGCGGAGAGCATCAGATACCACAGGTTGAGGGATCAGTCCGCAAGACTGCACCACCTCCAACACTTGTGATGTACTGATGCACAGTTCTGGAAACGCTTTTGCCTGTGTTTGTATCCAACTGACTAGAAAGCAGGGTTCCTAGAATCCCCTCCTCAGGTTCGATTAATTTGCTAGAATGGCTCACAGAATTCAGGGAAATATGACTTATGTTTACCAGTTTATCACCAAGAATATTTTTAAAAATACAAAGAGACAGACAGATGAAGGGATACACAAGGTGAAGTCTAGGAGGGTTCTGAGTGCAGGAGCCTCTGTCCCATGTAGTTGGTTACACCACCCTCCCAGCACATGGATGAGTTCCTGTTCACCTTCCTGTAAGCCTCCATGTGTTCAACTATCCCATAGTTCTCCACACGAAATATGGGTTTTTATGAAAGCCTCATTTCATAGACAGGATTGATTTAATAATTAACTGTTGGTGATCAACTTAATCTTCAGCCTCTCTCCCCTCCCTGATGATGATATGACCCTATAGTAAGAAAAAGCTAAAGACTCCACCAAGAAACTATTAGATCTGATAAATAAATTCAGTTAACTTGCAGGATACAAAATCAACATATAAAACTCAGTAATGTGGCTGGGTGTGGTGTGGCTTACTCCTATAATCCTAGCACTCTGGGAGGCAGAAGTGGGAGGATCACTTGAGGTAAGGAGTTCAAGACCAGCCTGAGCAAGAGGAAGATCCCATGTCTACTAAAAATAGAAATAATTAGCTGGGCATGGTGTCACACACCTGTAGTCCCAGCTACTCGGGAGGCTGAGGCAGGAGGATTGCTTGAGTGATGAGTTCACAGCTGTGGTGAGCTATGATCATGCCACTGCACTCTAGCCAGGGCAACAGAGTGAGACTCTACCTGAAAAACAAACAAAGAAACAAACAAAATACCCTCAAAATCAGTAATATTTCTAAACACCAATAATGAACTAGCTGACAAAAAATTAAAAATGCAATCCCATGTACAATGCCAACAAAAAAAATTCCTAGGAATAAATTTAATCAAGGAAGTGAAAGATCTCTACATAAACAAAACTACAAAACACTGTTGAAAAAAATTGAAGAGGACACAAACAAATGGAATGACATTCAGGGGAGGAAAGAAGATGGCTGACCAGAGACATCAGCTGCAAAATGGTCTCAGAAATAAGAAAAAGTTTTAGATAAAAGAAAACATAGATTGGGTGTAATTCTGAGGGAAAATTGCCAGAACCTACCGGAGATTCCATGGGAAGAAGTTGTGGAGAAGTGGAAAAAGCAGCAAGATATCGGCAGTGGTGAAACACTGAGAGGCTTGGAGCCCAGCAGAAAGGGTAGGTGGGGGTTTTGTTTCTCTGTCCCTCATACCTCTGGAAGTCAACAGGCTTCTGAAATGCTGGAGAGCCATTCTACCCTTACAAGCCCAAAAGCTGCTGCTTCCAATGAATGAAGAGCTTCTTGAGGACAAGCACTAGGCTGCCAGCCCTCTCGGGATCACTTCTTGTCACTATAGACCTGAGCTGAGACAGAGGGTGCCTCCACCCACTGTGTGCCTTTGTCTTGTCCCAGGGAGCTTCAGCGCCTCAGTTTTCATCTCGTTCATTCCCACCCAAGCATTTCTCAACCCTGGTCCAGACTGTGGGAGCCACAGGAGCCAGTGGGTCCTAGGAGATCTGTGTGACATTCCAGGCAGGTTGCCTTTTAGGGAGAGGGACAGAGATGACCAGAATGCCAGCTCTTCTCCATTTAGACTCTTTCATCCCCCACTTCTCCCTCATCTACTGCTGCAGAGAGAGACGATTGGGCCAAGACTCTCAGAAGTGGCTGTTTCCACTCTCTTGGTGTACCCAGCACACTGAGGCTTCCAGAGTGGGGCTCATACCATTCCTCTTAAAGACCTGCAGTGGACTAAGGGCTGCCCTGTCTGTGAGCTCCCTGCCCCTCATCTCTCCCTGGTGCTGCTTACCTGGCTGCTCCAGCAGAGCAGGGCAAATGTGGAAGTGGAGAGACACCAAACCTTCTTGGGCACTCCATGGGTGACGCTGGACCAGCGTGCTGCTCCCTGGCACAGTCAGGGATTGAACTTGGGGGACCTGGGGACAAGCCGGATCCCATCCTCCCAGGACTTGATCATGTTGCTTGGGACCAAGGAGGGGAGATTTGTGAACTCATCTGGGGAGGCAGGGGCAGAACTGAAAGGAAAATGCAGTGCAGGTCCAAGAAAAGTGCACTTGTGTAGCACCCCTCCCCACACAGGAAAGCTGTGTTCTAAGTCCCAGGTGGAATCCTGTGAGCTTTCCAGCCCACAGCACCATTCCTGGTGAGCTCAGTTCGTTTGAGCTCCTGCGAGTGGCCAGATACCCAAAGGAGCCTTTGGGGCAGGGAAGCAGGGAGAAGAGTGAAACCCACTACTGACAGCCAGACTGTGAATCTCAGAGAGCCCCTCCCCCATGAACAGACTTTCTGGCTTTGTGGGACCACTTCAGACCCTCCCTGGTGGCTTTCCACAGCAGCCTGGGAGTGGACCCTTGACCCCTGCTGAGACAACTCTCTTGCTTGCCTCCATGGAGCCTGAAGGCAGGCTCACCTGACCCAGCCCCACCCAGGCTCACTCCTCCACCTGTCTCTGCTATGGTGGAGAATAAGTCCTCTGGGAGCTCCAGGGTACTGTCCACCACCTGGGGAATTTGAGTTCTTCTCCTGAGGGGTGAGAGACTATCACAGGTCCCAAAAAACAACACTGTAGCTGGCTCTTTCTAACAAGTACCACTGACTGGCAGGGAAGACAAGTTGTAAAGCCCTTTGCAACATTTACTGACTCATTCATACAGGGTGCAGCTGATTCTTACCCACAAGCACCTGCTACTGTCTCAGAGACTAAACTGGTCATACCAATACAATTCACACTGTTAAGAAGACCACAGGACTAGGGAAAGAGAAAGGATTCCATCATCAAGAGACAGGGAATCTACTCACACACATAGCTTAGCACTACTACAGCCTAAAAATAACCAGGAACTGAGAAAACCACCACACTAAGGATGTCTATAACCAAGGCATCCATCCAGAACCTAGACCCCCATCAAAGCACCCTCAAGCAAAGCCAAAGTTTCTTGACCAACATATGCTACAAATGCACCCTTATGTGTGAGGGCAGAAAATAAGCCATATCTAAGTGAAAGAAAATCCAAAAACAAGAAAGAACCGCCTCTCCAAGTGAAAAGGAATCAGTGTAAGAACTCCATAAGTATGATAAATCAGAGTGAAGGGGCACTCACAAAAGGGAGCACCAGCTCTCTATCAATGGATTCCAACTAAAAGGAAAATATTGAAATGATAGGTAAAGAATTCCAAATATGGGTTGTGAGGAAGCTCAATGAAATCCAAGAGAAAATGGAAAACCAATTCAAAGAAACCAGAAAAACAATTCAGAAAATGAATGAAAAATATACTAAAGAGATAGATATATTGAAAAAAAACAAATAGAACTTCTAGAAATGAAAACTTCATTTAAGGAAATACAAAACACACTGGAAAGCTTTAAGAATAGACTAGACCAGGCAGAAGAAAGAATTTCAGAGTTTGAAGACAACTCTTTTGAGTTAACCCAGTCAGGCAAAAATAAAGAACAAAGATTCAAGAAGAATGAACAAAGGCTACAAGAAATATGGGATTATGTAAAATGGCCAAATATAGGAATCATACAAATCCCTGAGAGTGAAGAAGAAAAAGCATAACGTCTGGAAAACATATTTGAGGAAATTATTGAGGAAAACTTCCCTGCTCTTGCTAGAGATTTCAACATCCAGATAAAATAAGCTTAATGAACACCCACAAGATTCATTGCACAGAGGGAATCTCCAAGACATGTAGTCATAAGATTGGCCAAAGTCAATACACAGGAGGAACTCCTGCAAAATGTGAGGCAAAAACTCAAATAACTTACAAAGGAAACTGATCAGGCTAAATGCAGACTTCTCAGTGGACGCCTTAGAACCCAGAAGGGATTGGGGCTCCAACTTGTCTTCTTAAACAGAACAACTTCCAGCCTAGAGTTTTGTATCTTACAAAACTAAATTTCATATATGAGCAAGAAATAAAGACTTTTCCAGACAAACAAACATTGAGGGAATTTGTCACGACCAGACCTGTCTTGCAGGAAACACTGAGAACTACATTATATATGGATCAGCACAGTGGATACCTATCAGTGTAAAATCACCCAAAAACTAAAGCTCACAGCACATATGAAACAATAGCACAAGGGGAAAAACAGAGCAATCAGGTACTACCTAACATGATAAAGAGAAGAGCATCCAATATATCAATTCTATTCCTCAACATTAATGGTCTAAATGCTCCATTCAAAAGCCATAGGCTGGCTGAACTGATTAAAAAATACAACCCAAATATCTGTTGTCTGAAGGAAACACATCTAACCCACAAGGACTCACACAGACTCAACGTGAGGGGGATGGGAACAAGTATTCCACACAAACAGAAACCAAAATAGAACAGGTGTAGCCAGTCTCATATCAGATAATATTGCCTTTAAATCAAGAATGATAAAGAAAGACAAAGATGGTACTTTGTAATGGTAAAGGGAATGATCCAACAAGAAGATATAAAAATCCTAAATATATATGCATCTAACACAAGAGCTCCCAGATTCATAAAGTAAAGTCTACTGGATCTAAGCAAAGAGATAAACAGCACCATAATAATTACCAGGGACTTCAACACCTTACTGACAGAGCTGGACAGATCATTGATGAAGAAAATACATAAAGAAACACTGGGCTTAAATGAAACTCTAGAACAAATGAGCCTTAGGGATATTTATGGAACATTCTACCCAAAAACTACTGAATATACATTCTTCTCATCAACACATGGGACATTCTCCGAGATTGATCATATCTTAGTCCACAAAGCATATCTTTTTTTTTTGAGACAGAGTCTCGCTTTGTTGCCCGGGTTAGAGTGAGTGCCGTGGCATCAGCCTAGCTCACAGCAACCTCAAACTCCTGGGCTCAAGCAATCCTTCTGCCTCAGCCTCCCAAGTTGCTGGGACTACAGGTGTGTGCCACCATGCCCGGCTAATTTTTTCTCTATATATATATTTTTAGTTGTCCAGATCATTTCTTTCTATTTTTTAGTAGAGACGGGGTCTTGCTCTTGCTTAGGCTGGTCTCGAACTCCTGACCTTGAGTGATTCACCCGCCTTGACTTCCCAGAGTGCTAGGATTATAGGCATGAGCCACCACACCTGGCCCTCACAAAGCATATCTTAATAAATTTTTTAAAAATTGAAATCATACCACAGTGGAATAATACTAGGAATCAATTCAAAGATAAACATGCAAATCTACACAAAGTCATGGAAATTGGACAACTTGCTGCTGAACAATTATTAAGTCAAAAATGAAATTAAAATGGAAGTCAAAAGATTCCTTGAATTAAATGACAAAAGAGATATGAGCTATCAAAATCTATGGGATTCACAGAAAACGCATTTGACAAAATCCAGCACACTTTTATGATAAAAACTCTTAACAAAATAGGCATAGATGGTACATACCTTAAAATTATTAAAGCCATATACAATAAACTCACAGCTAATATCATACTGAACAGGAAAAAATTGAAAGCATTCCCACTTAGAACTGGAACCATACAGGTTTGCCCACTATCTCCACTTCTGTTCAACACAGTACTGGAAGTCCTTGACAGAGCAATCAGACAAGAGAGGGGAATTAAGGGTATCCAAATGGGGGTAGAAGAGGTCAAACTGTCACTCTTTATTGATGATATGATATCTAGAAAATACCAAGGATTCAACTAAGAGATTCCTGGAATTGATAAATAAATTCAGTAAAGTCTCAGGGTATAAAATCAATGCACACAAATCAGTGACATTCATATATACCAATAACAGTCAAGCTGAAAGTCAAATCAAAGACACAACAGCTTTCACGATGGCATCGAAGAAAATTAAATATTTAGGAATATATTTAACAAAGGAAGTGAAAGACCTATATAGGGACAACTATGAAACACTGAAGAAGGAAATAACAGAGGACATAAACAGCTGTAAAACCATACCACGCTCATGGGTTGGCAGAATCAACATTGTTAAAATGTCTATACTACCCAAAGTGATCTGCAAAATCAGTGCAATCCCTATTAAAATACCAACATCACTTTTCACAGATCTAGAAAAACTAATTCTATGCTTTGTATGGAATCAGAGAAGACCCTGTACAGCAAAAACAATCTTAATCAAAAAGAACAAATTGGGAGACATCAATTTACCAGACTTCAAGCTATATTACAAGGCTATAGTAACTAAAACAGCATGGTACTGGCACAAGAACAGAGACATAGACCAGTGGAACAGAACTGAGAACCCAGACATAAAACTATCCTCATATAAACATCTAATCTTGGACAAAGCAAACAAAAACATACACTAGGGAAAAGAATCCATATTCAATAAATGGTGCTGGGAAAATTGGATAGCCACATGAAGGAGACTGAAACAGGATCCGTACCTTTCATGTCTCACAAAAATCAACTCACGATGGATAACAGACTTAAACCTAAAGCATGAAACTATAATAATTCTAGAAGAAACTGTTGGAAAAACTCTTATAGACATTGGTCTCAGCAAAGAATGATGAAGAAGACCTCAAAAGCAATCACAGCAACAACAAAAATAAATAAATGGGACCTGATCAAATTAAAAAGCTTCTGCACAGCCAAGGAAACTATCTTGAGAGAAAACAGACAACCTACAGAATGAGAAAAAATATTCACATGCTACATGTCTGACAAAGATAACTAGAATCTGTACAGAACTCAGGAAAATCAGCAAGAAAAAATTAAACAACCCCATTAGAAAGTGGGCAAAGAACATGAGCAGAAACTTTTCAAAAGAAGACAGACTAATGGCCAACAAACATATGAAAAAATGCTCAACATCTCTAATCATCAGAGAAATGCAAATCAAAACCACAATGAGGTATCACTTAACTCTAGTGAGAATGGCTTTTATCAAAAAGTTCCAAAACAATAAATGTTGGCATGGACACGGAGAGATAGGAACACTCATACACTGATGGTGGGATTGCAAACTAGTACAACCTCTGCGGAAAGTAATAAGGAGATACCTCAAAGAGCTAAAAGTAGAAATGCCATTTGATCCAGCAATCCCATTATGGGGCATCTACCCAATAAAAAAAAAAAAAAAAGACACTCTATAAAAAAGACATCTGCACTAGAATGTTTATAGCAACACAATTCACACTTGCAAAGATGTAGAAGCAAGCCAAGTTCCCATCAATACATGAATGGATTAATAAAATGTGGTATATGTATATCATGGAATACTACTCAACCACAAAAAACAATGGTGAACTAGCAACTCTTATATTATCCTGTCACTGGAGTACTACTCAGCCATAACAAAAATGATGATGTACCTTTTGTATTATCCTGGATGGAGCTTGAGCCTATTCTTCAAAGTGAAGTATCAAAAGAGTGGAAAGACAACCACATATACTTGCCATTAAATTGATACTAACTGATAAACACTAAAGTGCTCACATGGAAGTAATATTCACTGAATGCCAGTCAGGTGGGAGGGAGGTATTAGGGATGGGTAAACTCACAACTAATGGATGTGGAGTGCACTGTATGGGGGAAGGTCATGCTTGTATCTCTGGCTTGGGTGAGGCAAAGGCATTGTATGTAACCAAAATATTTGTATCCCCATAATTTTATGAAATTAAAAAAAAATCTGTGGGATTCAGCAAAAGCAGTCCTAAGGGGAAAATTTGCAGCATTAAATGTGTACATTAAAAAGACACAAAGATCAAAATTAACCTAATGAAAGATCTCAAGGAATTAGAAAAGAAAGAAAGAGTGATGCAAACCCAAACCCAGCAGAAGAAAACAAATAGCAAAGGTCAGAGCAGAACTAAATTAAACAGAAAATAAAAAGCAATACAAAGGATCAATGAAACAAAAATTGGTTCTTTGAAGGCCGGGCGCGGTGGCTCACGCCTGTAATCCTAGCTCTCTGGGAGGCCGAGGTGGGCGGATCGTTTGAGCTCAGGAGTTCGAGACCAGCCTGAGCAAGAGCGAGACCCTGTCTCTACCAAAAATAGAAAGAAATTAATTGGATAGCTAAAAATATATAGAAAAAAAAATTAGCCAGGCATGGTGGCACATGCCTGTAGTCCCAGCTACTTGGGAGGCTGAGGCAGTAGGATTGCTTGAGCCCAGGAGTCTGAGGTTGCTGTGAGCTAGGCTGACGCCACGGCACTCACTCTAGCCAGGGCAACAAAGTAAGACTCTGTCTCAAAAAAAAAAAAATATTTCATGATAAAAGATACAATGTTTGAAGTTAATAAGAATAAAGATTAATACATAAAATGAAAGCATTTTATGAGAATATTAGCATTTCATAAAGTATCACAAAGAAGGGTATAAAAATATTTAAATGATATGAAAATAGCTTAACACTTGCTTAAGTTTTTACATATTCTGAAAGTTTATTAGTGACCTGAATCTAGTGTGAAATTATAAAAATTATCACACTGATTATTTCTCCATTTTATTAATCCCAAAATAATATAAATGACAGAAACATGTTAATAATGAAGAAAAGCTTTGGTATGCTTACAAAATATATTCTCATTTATTTATTAAATTGATATTTCAGTGGTTGGAATACATTATTTCTTACTCAAAAAACTTAGGAATGGAAATGCATGCATTTCAAGTATTCTTACCATAGCTGAATTCTTAATCCACCGACGTTCTGGAATGGGATTTCCAGCCAATAGAGTACAAGGCAAAGTAAGCTGCTGTCCTTCAATCACATTGGCCACTGAAGGGCTGATTCCAATAAGTGGAGCAACTAAATCAGAGAGAGCACAGGCATTTTCAACTCTGTTCCACCCAGAAGGAAGGCAAACTATTTTACAGGCCAAAAGGACTATTAGTTATGCTACAAAAATTTGAATTTTCAGAAATAAAATTTTTAAATGAAAATGGGTATGAATTTGAATGTAAAGATAAAAGATCTTTCTAAGTGGTAGGAATGGCAAAAAGGATAGGTAAAACAGTAGCACAGAAGTAAGGACAGTAAAAGAAAGAATGTGTATGGTGTGGAAGCCAGAAATGTCAAGTCAAGAATTTGCAGTGTATTCAGTAGACAAATGGACAGGGGCTGAAAGCATTTATAAACGGAAAAGTGGAATTATCAGAACCACCTTTGGGGGAAATATTAATCTGAAAACGTGTAAATAGACTGGAAGGAGTGGGATCAATAAGGAAGCTGTTGGAATAGAGTAAGCAAATGAAACGAGGTAGATTCTCTTAGACGGAATGGTAAAGAAGCATTGGAAATATGCCCTTTTCCAGAAATTAATGAATAAGTTTAACATAAATCAAAGCAAAATACCTAAAAGATTTTACACAGAAAATTTAAGCATATATAGATGAATGAAGGGAAACACATAAAAAAATTTGAAAAAGACTATTAATGAGAAACATACACTGTCAGATTTAAAAATCACATTAAATGCTATAATAATTTAAGCAGTGGGCGGGTATTGTGGCCCATGCCTGTAATCCTAGCACTCTGAGAGGCTAAGGTGGGAGGATCCCTTGAGGTCAGGAGTTTGAGATCAGCCTGAGCAAGACTGAGACCAGTATCTACTAAAAATAGAAAAAATTACTGAAGTGTGGTGGTGCATGCCTGTATTTCCCAGCTACTTGGGATAACTGAGGCAGGAGGATCATTTAAGCCCAGAAGTTTGAGGTTGCAGTGAGCTATGCTGATGCCGCTGCACTCTAGCCTGGTGACAGAGTGGGACTCTGTCTAAAAATAAAATAAAATAATTTAAACAATGTAGTACTATTGTAGAAATAGAATTCCAAGGAATAGACATAGGAATCTAAACTTAGTTCATGATCAAATGAGTATTTTGATCAGTGGGGGGAGAATACTCAATAAAAGATATTGAATCAAATATCTCACCACTTGGTAATACACAATATTATATTTTTACTTCATATCATACATATGAATAATTCCAATTTGACTAAAATGATAAGTGTATAAAAGGAAGCAGAAAAGAACTCCACCACTCAAATATGTGTGTGTCTGTGTGGGTATTTCATATTTAGAGTTAAATCAATTCATTTAAATTGATCTTCATTTTTTCAAATGGAAGACAAGGAGGTTAGAGCAGATGATCTCTAAGATTATTTCAGATCTAACATTCTAAGAAACAAGAAATGTTGTAGGGGAGGGAAAACTAGTCTAGTAATCAGGTATATATATATATATATATATATATATATAATCTTTGTTTTCTTAAGTGACACAGGCGAGAGAAGATGTAGTAAAAGAAATCTGATGATTTTAAAGAGTGTGGTATGTAGACACTTAATTGATCTTACCGAGTCCTGTCACTGTTATTGTTGTCTCTGACTGGATCTTTCCAAACTGGTTTTCTGCTTCACAAATATAGGTTCCTTTATCACTTGCCCATAAGTCTAAAAAGAAGAACTCATTTATTGATTCAATACCATCTATGAGGCATTAACTATATGCCAAACAGTACTGAGATTTGTGGATGGAAACTATGACATTGCCTTCTGGTAGTTCCCATTCTAGGGGAGGAGACACACAGAGAAACCAGCAATCATACTACGGTGTGAAAAATGCTAAAATAGGAATTTCCGACAATGAGCTGTGGAAGCACAGAGACGAGAGTGATTGATCGCATACAGCGGAGTTAGAGAAGGATCCACACCAGAGGTATTATCTGAGCTGTACCTCAGAATAGAGGACTGGGGAGAATAGAGAAAGCATAGTTCAAACCTAAAAAGTTACAAAGGCAAAAGTGTGACTTGAAAAATCATGGTCTGTTCAAAGGATGGAAAGTCCACCAATGGACACTGCACCACCACCCTGAAGGCGTTCTGGAAGTCTGCAGGGGAGATTTTCTTTGTTGGCCCAATGATTAGGGGCATTTAGTGGGCAAACACTGGAATTATCCCAAGTCCAGCAGGATTTTTGAAGTTCCCAACTAGAAATGTATGGATTTGATAACTTTGTTTATAATTACATGAGGCTATAACCTAATTCTGCATACGTAGAAGAACTTTGGCAATAATTATCCACCATTTTAGAAAATCACTTCACCAGCTTGGAGTTTCTGAGTCATCAATCCTATACTCTTGTATCAGTCTGCTGATCTGAGCTATCAAATTCATGTGATGCTACATAAACATGTAGGCATTCTGAGCAGATAATGCCAGGGTATTTACGTATTGAAATATGTACAGTTTTACTTTCAATTACTTTCCCTTATTTTCCTTTGTACTACATTTTAGAATTAAGACAATTTTTATTATTTTAGATCAAATATATAGAATTTTTTCAAGATAATAAAAGGGTATTACAAACATTTGTAATTAAAGAGGGTACTGGGGCAATCAGGATGGGGACCGCTGAGTTACAAGTTGTGTCGGTACAGTCAGGAGACTGAAGTTGAAGAGGTGAGCTGGTGCCTCCTATAGAGTGTGGTTTTGTCTTATGAGCAATAGGGAAGGCAAGAGAAGATTTTAAGTAGGGAAATGATTGTAATGTTATAAATATCTTAACCAAAAAAAGCAGTTTAATCTATTCGTAAGTTTTGAACAGAGAAAAATGCAGCTTTCAATTATGAATACCTCCGTACTATCTCAGATAAAGAACAATGACAAAGTGTCTGCTCCTCTGTTAACCATAGGCATCTAACTGCCTAATTGCATCTGGTAAATTCAGGTGGCGTCTACTCTAAATAGTAATAAACATTTATTTAAAAAGGAAAGTTCAGGAAATCACCCAGATTATAAGTCATGCATTAGTTCTAACCAAGATATTTTTCATATTACCAATTCTTAGACTAATTTGTGTAGAAATACAACATCTACTAAGAACTAAGTTTCTTTTTTTTTTTATTTCAGCATATTAAGGGGGTACAAATGTTTGGTTACATATATTGCTTTTGCTCCACGTGAGTCAGAGCTAGAACTAAGTTTCTTATCAAATTTCCTTTCAGACAATTTAATTTATACAATTGGGCAACTGTTACTCAATATATCAGCCTCTTTTATCCTTTCCTGTCTTTCATCTCCTCTAATCAATATGTTTTCAGGTCTCTCTTTTCCCCCTTTGGGCTATTTCTCATCACCACCATCACTACCTGTGTAACTATTTGAACCTTCCAATTTTTCCTTTCTTTCATCTCTCCTCCTGCCTTGCAGAGGCATTGTTCTGAAACAGAACTTTCCACGTACCTTTTTCTGCCTATGAAACTTGGAGGGAGACTCCAGTTTTTATATCATCATCAAGTGCATTTCTTCACTTTGACATTTCAGGTCCTGCAAAATCTAACCCAATCTGAGCTCTACTTCCCAACAGCTACTTTTGTGGCCATGCACTTAGACAATAGATTGCAAAATACTTGAGGGAGGGACCCTATATTTGACCTCTGTCTTCACTCCAGAGCCTAGCACAGAGCTAAATACTGAAAAACTTGGTTTTAGACACCTTAATTTATATCTGGAAGTTTGAGTGGCCAATGTACACTTACTACTGTAAATAAACTTGGAAATCACTAGTTGGAGGCTTTCTGTAAAAATACTCCAAAGATACAATTAGTTTTAAAAAACCACTTAATGATCTGAATGTGTTTCCTCCTCTGGTGCCACCATGTAAATATTCTTAATGTTATTTGAAAAAATCCAAAGTGTTTTCAAGTATCCGAATAATGAATAGCTTATAGTAAAAATTTT
The DNA here is from genome assembly GCA_963575035.1 of Avahi laniger. Lineage (NCBI taxonomy): Eukaryota > Metazoa > Chordata > Mammalia > Primates > Indriidae > Avahi > Avahi laniger. The sequence continues at coordinate 2,667 of CAUYSK010014404.1, read as the reverse complement.
TGGATGATGGAGTATCTGACCTTTTTTGGGGGAAAGGGAATCTTTTGCTTCAGGCAGTTATAGATTTTAATCAAGGAGTTTCCATAGCATCTTTATGCATGTCATTATGTACTGTTAGTCAAAAATAAATACGTGAAGTTTGCCTTTCTATACAACAATTGTTACAAGAGTCAATGAAATGTGACCTCAGGTGACTATTTGCAATAAGAAACAGCAAGGTATGAGGAAATCCTATTGCTTCACAAGCCCTTATGACAAATTAATGAGATATATATGAATAAAATATAACTCATTTATGACAATTCCTAAGAATAAAAAGTTAGTACTATCTGAAAGTGAAATGCAACAAATACAAAATGTAATTTGCAAGATTAATCCATGATTTTAAATAGTAATACCTATGTATAAAACATGAAAGTATAACATAAATGTACATGTTTGTATAAAATGTATTTCCTTTAACCTACTTAAAATAAAGAGAGCTCCTGTTCTTAGTTGGCTGATGGAACTAATTGAAAAAGGTCTTGAGAAAATCGGCATGTTGTCTAATCTTCGCCATTTGATCTTTGGTTCTGGATATCCCTGAACATAACAAGGTAATGTCACATTTGAGCCAATTTCCATAGAAATATCAGCAGGTTCCTGTATGAAAGCTGGAGGTGCTGGAAGATATTAAAAACCACAAAAATGTCATTGGTATAGCATACAGGCACATTCAATATAAACTGAATTATTAAACATTCAACAGATTGAATCAAATCATTGTTCATATAATATTGTAAATTTACCCTGCAGGTATTACTGTACTATTTAGAAATAGCAGTTGCTTCTTTTCTGCTTTACAAGTGAACAGAGATCTTAGAAGTTCAACCGTTTCTTTAACATACATGATTTTAAAAAAGAGCAGGAATTTAAATCAAGAGTATCTTAAATAAAGAAAATCTTTCATTCTAGAAATTTGTTTTCAATTTTAATTTGTGTCACACTACTCAAACTTTAAGACTACTTTATAAATAAGTTGGCCTTGAAATGAAATAATTTTGACACTTTCCATAACTTATTCACCTTGGCTGAATTTTTAAACGAACTTAATTGATAACAGAGTTCATTCTTCAATACTCATTATATAACAAGCTAACAGTATTTATGCCGAAATTATACTCTTGCTCAATATCGCATTCTTGCTTCTCATATCTTTCACATTTTTTGCGTTAGAGAAATTTAAGTTTGTGAATCAGTAATACAAAAAAGTAACAGAATATAGTACTTGATGAAGGGAGAACAGGGAGTGCTTAGCATTTCAGACAGAATTAAGAAATGATTGAGAAACCATAAAAGTTTTAGATAAGAAAGATACAGATATCCACATAATTTAGGTAACCACAGAAGCCAGGAGGAAGAGATAGAAACACATCAGAAGCACAGCTTGGAAAATCAGGAATGCAATATAGCGAGGATGCTGTCAGCGAGCCCAGATAGATGAGGCTCTCAATGTGTCCCCGAAAACTGTGAGTGATGACGTTTGAGGCATCAGCCAAGGGGAAATACACAGGGTACTGCTGGAGGCAATGGATGAAACCTGCCCATAAAAAACTCTAAGCGAAGGTACCCTAAGTTGGGCTGCTTGATAAAGTCAAGGTTAAATCTTGGTTAGAAATGACGACAATCGCCACTTACAGAGTCAGAAATTATGCTAAGTGCTTTTGATTAATTATCTCATTTAATCTTCACAATATCCCTAGGAGATATATACTATTATTACTCTGATATTACAGATGAAGAAATTGAAGCACAAATAGTTGATTTGCTAAGTGTCACGTGGAGCTGAATGGTGGAGCTAGGATTAAACGCCAGGTCAATCCAACTTTAAAGCCACAATTCTCTGTCATTTTATTAACCCTCCCTTCTCTATGGAGTCTAACAACTACTTATAGTTATACTATCAGGCTCATATAAATGACTGCAGAGATCACTTCTTTCCTTCTCACGGGAATTCTGGAGCTTGGATATACAGTTGTCTCCCAAGCAGTGTTAGTGCTTTTTAAGCTGAGGGCAAAGAACTCCCTCTAACTTTGTAGCCTCATCTCCTATTGTTTCTCTATACAAATTCTTCTCTCTGGGTAAGCAGCACCCCTTGTTCTTCTCCAAACAAGGACTGACTTTTCTCATATCAGTACCTGTATTATTACTATCCTCTTCAAATGTAATGTCTGCTGTTGATCTCTGGCTGTTAAATATTGACAATCCTTTAATCTGGTTCAAAAGGGCCTTCCTTCATGATGCTATCCTTTACCATCGGAGATGGACATCATTTTTTTCCTCTTTGAAGTTTCAGAGAACTTTCTCTCTACAATTCTCATGGCAATTGCCACACTCAGCCACATTATTAGTTTATAGATTTGTTTTTTTTCCTAGAGACTTTGTATTTGCAACGGTATTTTCATCTTTTACAGCAGCTAACATAGTAAGTACCTTGTACGTTATTCATGGCTACTAAATATTTGTGAATGAATTATTTTTATTTTTTTTTTTTTTGAGACAGAGTCTCACGTTGTTGCCCTGGCTAGAGTGAGTGCCGTGGTGTCAGCCTAGCTCACAGCAACCTCAGACTCCTGGGCTCAAGGGATCCTACTGCCTCAGCCTCCCAAGTAGCTGGGACTACAGGCA
>CAUYSK010014403.1:0-77849 GCA_963575035.1 Avahi laniger | reverse complement strand
GTAGTCCCAGCTACTTGGGAGGCTGAGACAGTAGGATTGCTTGAGTCCAGGAGTTTGAGGTTGCTGTGAGCTAGGCTGACGCCACGGCACTCGCTCCAGGCAAGAGAGTGAGACTCTGTCTCAAAAAAAAAAAAAAAAGTGGAATTTTTCTTTCAGTAACTTAGTTTATGGCAAAAGTGAATCCACAAAATTAGTCACATGAAATGAGAATTAAATTTCCAACAAAAACGATTTAAACAATTTTTAACGGGATCTGAGTTTGAAAATGTGGCAAGCTATAGAATAGCTTGATTCTTCCTAACACACACAAAAAAGAATCTCAGATGGAGGGATGATTTAAAAAATTACTATTTTAGGTCCAACAGTGGCTCTTGCCTGTAATCCTAGCCCTCTGGGAAGCCAAGGTGGGAGGATCACTTGAAGTCAGGAGTTCAAGACCAGCCTGAGCAAGAGCAAGACCCCCAACTCTACAAAAAATAGAAAACTTAGCTGGGCATAGTAGCCCTTGCCTGTAGTCCCAGCTACTCTGGAGGCTGAGGCAGGAGGATCACTTGAGCCCAGGAATTTGAAGTTTGCAGTGATCTATGATGACACCACTGCACTCTAGCCAGGGCAGCAGAGCGAGACTCTGTCTCAAAAAAAAAAAAAATTCTAATTATCATCATTTCTTCAGAAATTTATGAGGAAAAGACTTTAAAAGACATTCACAAAAATTGAAATTTTCAATTAAACCAGTAAACAAATTTGCTTATAGAATATACATGAACAAAATATATTTTGTTCATGAGCATATATATTTCTAATGATACGAAAGATCGATTGATTCAAAATTTGAAAAACTTCAAGTATTTTTCTTTATATGAATTGTATGATAAAGACACTACCCAAAGAAAACTTTCGGTAGATCTGTCTCAAAAAAATCCAAATTTACAAAAAAATGTCAATCCATTACCTAAAAGCTCAAACTCACGACATATTTTTGACAATTTTCCATCTGTCAAAGAATTTCAGCTAGAGACAGAGAAAAATTTGTTTCTATCATGAGAATGGGACTCTAGCTATGTTAAATCAAAAAACCAGATGTATTAGAATTTTAAAGCAAGAGGATAACTTTTCCCTCATTGCTTTACTCCATTGTATGATACATATTGAAAATATTTTTGTTCAGTTTCTGAAGCAGACTCCAAGAGTCACAGATGCAGATGTCAAAATCATACATATGTACAAATGCTATAGAATAATCATTACCACTTTATGGAATGACTGAAAAAGAATAAATATAGCTAATGATCTTGTGTTCTTTACCAATGTTACTTGGACTTACAGAAGAGTTTTATAAAGATTTCCTATACTAGAAAATCCAATTCACGATTTTCTTGAACCAAAAGAAATGCTTGCCAAGTATTCAATAATCAAAGACAAAAAAAATGGCACTGTGAGTCATATTTTCTCTCTAACATCACGCTGCATATGAATAAACTAAATCCAAAGCTCCTAAAATGGGAAAAATTTGTGACCTAGCCAGACAGGTGAAAGAATTTATTTACAATTGAAACATTTCATAATATAAATAAAACAAAATGACTTTACACATTTTTCAAATGAGTCAATATGCAAAACATTTTAAATGTAATCAATAACATTGTGTAAATTGGCTACAAAAAAACAAGAAAAATCCATAGAATGGTTTGTTGATATTGATAAATTTAGTTTTGTTTCCATTTATGCAATACCTCACCACTTTTAATCCTAATAATACTGAGTTGACACAGAGTTACTGAGTTTATTTAAACAGACATAGTTTTGAAACTGATGTACTTTTGCTTCAAAATTAAACCAATTCTTCTAATAAAAAGATGAACAGTTTTGTCAGTGTGGATGCAGATATCAAAAGAAAATAGTCTTTGATACTTGATTCAGTTACCGGAAAACTAAGAATATTTAGAACAACAACAAAGTATGTTTGGAAGAACAATGTGAATCTCCTTGTCAACTCTAAGTTTTATTAATCCAAATATGAATAAAGGACCACAAATGAAAATTTAGTATGTGGATTAAGATATGCTGCAACTATAAATTACACACTAGCTTTGGAGACAGTGCCATAAACAATATAAAATGTCTCATCAATAATTTTTCTTTGTGTTGATCATTGCCGTGTCCCCAGCGCTTTCAGCAGTGCCTGGCGTATGGTAGGCACAAAATAAAGATTTTTTGAATATATTAATAAGGTTTATATGATTTGAATTTTTTATAGTGATTATTTACATTTTTAACAAGCATATTTTAGCAAAATCAACACATCTGGGTTGCGGTTTTTTCCCTCCAATGACACTATAAACTTGAAGAAGTTATTATATAACTGTCAGGAACCAGTGTTGACTAAATCTTGGTGGCTGTTTGCCAAGAAAAGGCTGCACAGCACCAACCTCTACTGGCCCAACTTCTCCTGACTAATCAACCCTCGGAGCACATAATCTAGACCAAATTCCTCCAGCTGCACAACCTGAGACAGCCATAAGCCCAACACTGAACACATTTCTTTTTCCTCAATTAAACCCAATTCAAGGCTGCGTGCTGAGGACAGCAGCTGCCTTTGTCTGGCTCTCCAGCTCTGAGCTTCCCTGAGTCATAGCCAGCTTGTCACCAGATTTCACTTGCAAAGCAAATTCAAACGGGTGAGAAGGGGTGGAGGTGGAGGATGGTGAACAGAGACTGGGAATTTCTGTGGAATAATGACAGCACAGATTAATGGTCCACAGTCAAACTCATGTTAAAATATTTCTTCCAGATTTCATCAAACTTAAAAATTTTGCTCTACAAAAGACTAAGAGAATGAAATGATGAACTACAGATGAGGGATGATATTTACAAATCACATATCCAACTAAGAATTTGCATCTAGAATATATAAAGAACTCTCAAAATTCGGCAGTAAGAAATGGACAAACAATTCAATTTTAAAAAGGGCAAAAGATTGGAACAGACAATCCACCAAAGAGGATATATAGAAGACAGATAAGCACATGAAAAAATTTTCAATATCACTAGCTATTAGGGAAATACAAGTTAAAACTATGATGAGCTACGACTTCATAGAATGACAAAAATAAAAGATATTGAAAATACCAAGGGCTAACAAGGATGAGGAGACTGGACCTCTCATACTTTGCTGATAGAAATGAAAAATGATACAGCCTTTTGGAAAACAGTTTGACAGCTTGTAAAGTTAAATATACACCTACCACATACCCCAGCAATCCCACTCTTAGGGATTTACTTTAGAGAAGTGAAAACACATGTGCACACAAAATCCTGCACAAAAATGTTCATAGCAGCTTTATTCATAATTGACTCAAACTGGAAACAACTCAGATGTTCTTCAGTGGCTGAAAATATAAACAAACTGTGGTGCATCCAGACAATGGGATATTACTAGTCAACGACAGAAAGGAACAAACTATTGACACTGGTTACAACTTGGATGATTCTCAGAGGCATTATGATACATGTGAGAAGACAGTCTCAATGGTTACATATTGTGTGATTTCATTATTTGACATCCTCGAAATGACAAAATCATAGTGTTGAAGGGTATATCAATGGTTTCTGTGGGTATGGAGTAGAGGATGTGACCATAGAAGGATTGAAGGACAGCACGAGGGAGTTCTGCAGGGCAATGGAGCTGTTCTGTATCTTGGTTGAGGGGGTGGTTCCAGGAATCTATACGTGTGTTAAAACTTGAAGACTAGAAAAAGAAGGGTCAATATTGCTGTATGTTTATTTATAAGACAAAAATTTTTAAACTTTTTTTCCATAGGAATACTGTGCTAAGCAAAGAATTCTCTAGAAAAATACACGACATACTAGTAACACTAGTTTCCTCTCAGGAAGGGTGCTGCAAACCAAGAGTGGGAGAAAGACACATTTTACAGGATTATACACTATTTACTGTCTGAATCATTTACCATGCATATATGTTACCTTTCCCTCCTGCAAAAATAAAAGACATTATATTGAAACACTACACCCAGAGAAATACAGGGCTTGGCTTCTTATATTTTGATGACTGCAACTTTCTCCCCCTCATTCCATTTGTACACATCTATAAACATAGAGCTAGCTAGAGAAAGGGCACCAACATGTGCACAGTGATTACCTCTGAGTAATGGGATTTAGGTAGATTTCTACTTTCTTCTTTCTATAATACTTTTCTGTGTTGTATGTATTTTCTCTACAAGCATATATTATATTTATAATCTTTAAAGTTATTTTTATTTCAGAGAGAAAAGAGTATATAAGGGGAAAATCACAAGCTCATGGAGGATGAAAACCATGTTTTACATGCCTTTAGGTAAATTCCATCTGACATGGTCCAGACACAGAGTATTCTACCGAATGAAACACTGTGGTTAAAAATCATAGATGAATGTAACTACGATGGACGTTCATTGAATTACTTTATACTCAACTGTGAATACCGCAAGTGCTCATAGAATAATGACCCACCTTAGAAGGGAGCTTTACCATTTGCATCAAAGCTTTAAGGCAGGCAAGACAGCTATTCTCTGCTCACTTTAAAAATGAGAAAACTGAGGTTCAGAGCAGTAGAGTTACTGGCAGTGACAGAATTTAGACCAAACCTTCTCGATACCAAACCTAGTATGTGTTCCAGGACACTCATGCTATCTCTTCTCAATTCTCAAAGAATCATAATAAAATGAAATACAGCTAACACTAACACTATTTTCAATGCATTTTAGACACCAGCTGAGAGCAGATGGAAGTGTCATCTAGGGGCAATTGCCTGGAGCTGGAAAGACTCCTTCAGGGCAATCACCACCCTCCAGGATCAGACCTTCCTTCCACTCTGAAAGGCCAAAGGCCTGCCCTTGGCAATACCCAGTGGGGACCAGACCCTGAGGACAAACTCATCTCAGAAAAGGGACACAGGAGACTGAGGGGACACCAAACTGCCAGTTCACTTATTGACAGCCAGAATTGGGATGTTACAGGGTCAGCTACTCCTCCCCTCCAAGTCTCTCTCTGTGACACATTCTCTCTGATAGGCAGGTCGCCATGAAAATGAGAAGGTTGGCTGCCATGAAAAGCACAAGGGGAGTTAGATGAAGCCCCAGTGTTCAGTGGTAACAGGATAGGCTAAGACAGCCCAGGTCCATCATCTCACAAAAGAGGTGGTCTTACTGATAGGACCAAAAATCCTCACAGCCCGTTGGCTACAACCTCCTGCTCCCACATCTACATTAGAAGTAGTTTTGTTAAGAAGTAGTTTTGTTAAGTCTAAAGGCTGCAATTTCCTGCCTCCTGGACAATATGTGGATGGGCATTGCCTATGTCCACCTCCCAGAAGTGCCCTTTCCTAAGAATCCATACTAACCAATACCTCTTCTGACAAATAGATCTTTTTCTTTAGATCTTTTCAAGTAATCAGCCAAGTCCTAAGCTAGCCTTTTTTTTTATGTGCCAATTATGTCTTGGTCTTATTGTTAATTTTCTGTGATTATATGGTTGAGATTACCAATTGCTCTCTGCTGCAATGCCCTCCTTCTAACATCATAGTAGAATTGTTAGTGGATGCATGACTAAGAATAAAGACTACATTTCCCACCCTCCTTTGCAGTTAGTTGTGGTGACCTAGACTAAGTTGTAGCCATGTAAGTTCTAGGATGTAAGGGGAAGTGTTCTGCAGAAGCTTCCAGAAACTTTTAAATGACAGCTAGCATGTGCACCCCTTTCCCATCTTTATCACTTCCTCCATCTTACTCCCTGGAAAGCCACGTCTTAGACCATGAGGTGACCCTAGGAATGGAGGTATACGTGGCAGAGCAATGATTTAGAACGGAGATTCTAAACCTGCAGCCTGTGAGCTTGGGTGGGATTACTTTCACTACCCTTTAATGGAAATTTATCATGTCCTTCAAAAGCCATAGTATATTACTAGTACATTTGATATTTTCATATCACAGTATAATTGCAGATATCATGATGTATCATCATGCTCATCACCACTTGAAAAGTATGATAGTTATTAGATCTGCCACTAGAGCCTGTTTAATGCATTAACAGAGAAGTACATATATTACTGCATTAAAATTTAAAAACATATTAATATTTTAGTAACTATATTTCAAATAATTGGCTTTCTTTATAATCCTGTGTGTTTTAGTCTGTGTGTTTCAAAACATTACTCTGAGAAAGGGTGCATAGGTTCACCAGACTGCTGAGGGGTCCATGGCACCAGCAAGGTTAAGGTCCCTTGCTCTACAAGAAGCCTGGGTGCCTGACACTGTGCCGTGCCTACCCACCCCTGACCACCGACCTCTGGAAGTTTATAAGAGAAAGCAATACATTTCCGACATGCTTTGGGTATTTTAGTTTTTTTTTCTGTTACCACCAAATCTAATCCTAACTAATATTCATAATAATTTTATTCCTCTTGTTTTCAAGTTTTTGCAGCCCCCAAGTACAAGAGTAAATTGAAGACTCTGCAGTGCTTTGGACTGGATATTACAAGCCTTCTCACGATGCAAATGAATCAGGGAGGAGGGGGTTAACAAATTTCTGACCAGACAAATGGCTGGAAAAATCAGCTCTTGGAGCACTCAGTATACCATTTCCTTCCCAAGGTTCACATAACAAATGTTCAAAGGCTCAGAGCATATTCCAATTCCACGAGATTAATCTTGCCCCTGCACTGCTTTTGTATTTCCCTTTAGTCACAGGTTCACTGAGCTCTCAAAGTCTATAGGCGCCATGGAATGAAATACAGAACAAAGAAAAATCACCAGCCAGAACTGCTAGCAAGAGAAGGGCCGGCAGCAACAGGCCCTACTGCAAAGCAGAAACTTACGATCAAGCTATTTCCCTAACAGCCTGAAAGGTCTTTCATCCCCAGAAATAGCTGCTCGCCCAATTTTTTGGCAAAGTCCTATTCTTGCTTCAAAAATAAATAATACCAAACACCTATGCTTACCATGTTCCAGGAATTGATGTAAGTATCTTACATGTACTAATTCATTTAATCATCACACCTGTCTTATGGGGTAAACATTGTTACTATGCCCATTTTGTAGATGGGGAAATTGGGCATAAAAAGGTTAATGAACTTTCTTAAGGTCAGAATAGAAAACCCCAGATTGGGATCCAAGCAGCCTGTCTCCAGAGTCTGTGCTTTTACATTGGACTACGTTCTTCAAGGGTCTTAAATATACATTGTCCTGGGATGCAAGTGGCCTTAGGGAAAGGAACACCAATGAATGTGGCTGGAAATAGGCTATGCCTTGGACTGGAGCAATGTAGGATGCGAGAAGTTAGAGGACATCGGTAGGGGTAGAAGAGCAAAATAAATTTTAAGGAATACAGTTTGGAGGGAGCTTTCAGGGTGAAAAAACAGCGACATAACAAAGGAGAGGTAACAGAGCATTGTAGTATCTTTTGCATTTCTTCAAAATAGCTTTTGGGGTATAATTGACATACAAATAAAAACCACATAGAGTGTATAATTTGATACGTTTTAACAATTGCAAAACCATCACCACAGCCAAGATAATGAAAATAAACATCACCCCTCAAAAGTTTCCTTGTGCCTTCCCGTGATCCCTGCTTCCCTGAAACTGCCCCCCAACCTCCATTGTCCCGATGTGCTTTCTGTAAGTATGTATGTTTTCACATTTTCTATTATAGAATTTTATATGTATACAGTTATACAGTATTTACTCTTTTCTTGTCTGATTTATTTCACTTGGTCTAATTATTTTGAGATGCATCTACATCTCTGCATGTACTTTAAATGGGTGAATTGTCTGTTATATGCATTATATCTCAATAAAGCTGCTACCAAAAACAAACCACAATTAGATACAACAAACCACTCTGTACCTATTAAGATGACTACAACTTTAAAAACAGACAAAAACATGTGTTGACAAGAATCTGGAGAAATTGGAACCCTCACACACTGCTGGTAGAATTGTACAATGGCGCAGCCACTTTAGAAAACAGTCTGACAGTTCCTCAAAAAGTTGAACATAGAGGCAGGGCGTGGTGGCTCACTTCTGTAATCCCAGCACTCTGGGAGGCTGAGGCTGGAGGATCGCCTGAGTTCAGAAGTTTGAGGTTGCAGTGAGCTATGATGATACCACTGCACTCTACCCAGGGCAACAGAGCAAGACCCTGTCTCAAAAAAAAAATTAAAAAGGTCTTGAAGTCAGCCCTTCAACTTTATTATTCTCTTTCAAAGTCGTTTTGGCTAATCTAGGTCTTTTGCATTTTCATAAGAATTTTTAGACAGTTTGTCAATATCTACAATCTTTCTTTGTGTACAGCAGAGACAGAAATATAGTACATTAATAAAAAACCCTCAGAGCTCTGAGGTTGGTCTGTCCAGGCTCAATTTCCAGCTTTTCCTCTTCATAACTGTTTGACTTGGGCAAGTTACCTCACTTCTCTGCACCTGTATTTCTCATTCATAAAGCTGAGATAATGATATTAATAATACCAATTTCATGGGGTTGCGATGGTGCTTAAGTGAGATAATACATATAACTCTGAAAGAGAGAAAATGCAAACAGACAATGGCCGGACCATATACAACAATAGAACTTTGACTCCCAAACTTTGCAGCAACCAGTCCAGGAAGCCAAACCACCGCCTCTGTAGCAATCTGCCCAGAACAGTCAGGACTTGATCAAGTCAATGAGTGCCAACTTCCCGAATTTTTGCCCCCACTTCCAGTCAGGACCAAGCAAAGAAAGCCAAATATGTTCCCCAAACCAATCACATAGGATGCTCCGTTTCTAGTCGGCCCACCTCCAGCTTCCCACACCAACAACCTCCAATCAGGGCGCACCTGAAGGCTTCCCTTTTTTCGCCATAAAGCTTTCCACTCCCCTGCCTGCCTTTGAGTCTCTGCCAAATGCAAGTGATGGTGGCTGACTCCCTGGCTAAAGCAAGCTCTGAATAAGCAGCTTCTGTTTCTTGTTGTTTGGGTGGTCCTTGTTTATTTCTATAGTGCTTGACATTGTTTTCTCAGAGCTTAATGATTGTGCAATAACTTTTATATAGAGCTGTAGAATTGTTCTGTGGAATGAAATTTTACACAGAATCCCAACATATAAAACAGATAAAAGTGGCATTTCAATAGTTTGTTTTATTTAAGTTAGTCAGTACCGAAGGTGAGACTTTTGAAGTGATCTCAGTAACATTAAATGGACATGATGGATGATAATTGTAAATGCGATATTTTTAAAAATTCTGATTCACATCATAAGAAGTTGCAAATGCTAACAGTCTATTTCCCCTTTTAAATAGGTCACCTTGCAATCAAATATTTGCAGAACCTCCAAAGCACCTCTTCAAAATTCAAGGGCTCTCAGAAATATGGAGTAAAAACTTACTGGTGCGAGGTCACGGTTCAGGGTCTTGCTTTAAGTCCTAGGGCTGCTGCCAATCAGCTGGGTGACCTTGAACAAGACACTTGAACTCTGAGTTTTGTTTCTTCCCATGAAAATAGAAGAGGCTGAACTAAACAAGAACTCAAAATTTAGTGTGCATTGATAACCACATGTGTGTATAGTGGAGGAAGAGTGTGCCTGTTCAAAAACGCATATTTCTGGCCCACTCAGTGGTTCTAATTCAGTAAGTCTGGAGCAGGGCCCTGGAATCTGCATTTTTAACAAGCCCAGCTGATTTTTTTTTTTTTTTTGCAGGTAAGAAAGATCTTTTTTTTTAATTTCAAAGTATTATGGGGGTACAAATATTTTTGGTTACATGCATCACTTTTATAATGCATGAGTCATGGGTATAAGTGTGCCCATCACCCAAATAGTGTTCATTGTACCCATTAGGTAGGTTTTTGCCCATCCCTGCCTTCTCATTCCCCCCTGCTTGATTTCCCTTAAGTTTTACTTCCCTCTGTGTACATGTGTGCTCATCAGTTCGTTCCAATTTAATAGTGAGTACATGCAGTGTTTGGTTTTCCAAACTTAGGAATAATGGTCTCCAGTTTCATCCAAATTGTTACAAAAGGCCTTAATTCATTCTTCTTCATGGCTGAGTAGTATTTCATGATATACATACACCACATGTTATTAGTCCAATCATGAATTGATGGGCACTTGGTGGTTTCCACATCTTTGCAACTGTGAATTGTGCTGCAATAAACATTTGAGTACAGAAGTCCTTTTGATAAAACGACTTCTTTTCCTTCGGGTAAATACCCAGTAGTGGGATTGCTGGATCAAATGGTAGGTCTACTTTTAGTTCTCTGAGGAATCTCCACACTATTTTCCACAGAGGTTGTACTAGTTTGCAGTCTGACCAACAGTGCAGAAGTGTTCCTTTCTCTTTGCATCCACACCAGTATCTATTATTCTTGGATCTTTTATTAAAAGTCATTCTATCAAGGGTAAGGTGATATCTGATTGTGGTTTTAATATGCATTTCCCTGATGATTAGTGATGCTGAGCATTTTTTCATGTTTATTGGCCATTTATTTATCTTCTTCTGAAAAGCTTCTGTTTTGCCCACTTTTTGATGGGGTTGTTTGATAATGCTGGTGACATTTGGGCATAATTTGAGAAGCACAGGAGCAAGTGGTCTTTTAGGTCCCTTCTGGCTCTGATGTGTGTGATTCAGGTGGGGCTGATGAAGAGAAGTCACTGGGCAGGAGCACAGGGAGAGGAAAAGTGGAGGAGAAAATCGCCCAACAGTAGGGAAAGTGTTGCTGGGGAATTTTTTAAGTAGCCTATTGTGTCATTATTCCCCTTTTGAAAGCCCTCATGACCCTGGTCCAGAAAAACTTGGATTCCTGGAGCTGATGCACATTTTTTTCGCCATGAGCCCACAGAAAAAAGCACCTCCAATTTTCCCAACCCTATGCCCTGGATTTCAATACACCAGAAATGAAATGCAACACGCTTAATGCCTCCCTGGCATTAAGACTGCTTCACAGTCTCTCCATAGCTGGGGAGGCGGTAGCAGGGGACAAATGGCCAGTAGGGGGTCTGGCCCTCAAAGCCAGATTAAACCCAGGCCACCGCTCCAGCACTCCGACGCCTCTCAATGCTGCAGTTGCGGCCATACCGCCCTCTTGCGGCGGAGAACGGGACTCCGCCTGGCGCGGGGAACAAAATCCAAGGGGCGGAGACAGCCGGCAAAGACCCAAAGTTCTTCCGGGATCCAAGGCGGGTGAGAGGAGGGAAAAAGATGTCACCAGAGGACACTCCTCATTGCGTTTTTTTCTACTATTACCTTTCTCACGCGGTCCATTCTCACTCCCTTTTCACATTACCTCTCTTCCTCTTCCAGAATGTGAAGGAAAAAACTGAAAAAATAAAACAAAAACTGAAAAAACTCAGAAATGCCTTCCTAGCATTTGCACAAGGCTAAGCCTGACCACCCTCTTGTTTTAGGTTCCTGGACCAGTTACCTTGGAACTGAGATCGTGACCTTGACTCCTGTAGGGACCCATTAGCTTCGTTCTGCTTTGTGATCGCAAATAGAGCCTTAAACTTGCTGGGGCTTGGTCACAAGAAGAGAGAGCAAAGCGGCACTAGCCTGCTAAACAATTATTTTTTGTTTCATCAACTTTTTAAAAATTAATCAAATTATAATAAAAATTTTAAAATGTACAGTTCACGGAATTTTGACAACGTGAACACGGCTATGTAACCGGCATCCAGATCAAGAAACAGAACATTCCCAGCATTCCCTAATGCCTTCCTGTCTTCTCCCAGACACAACTCACCCCCACCGGGACTGCTGTTCTGATCCTTAACACCGTAGATTAATGATTAATTCTGTCTGCTTTTTTTCAAGAGACAAGGTCTTGCTCTGTCGCTCAGGCTGGAGTGAAGTGACACAATCATAGGTCACTGCAGCCTTGAACTCCTGGTCTCAAGTGATCCTCCCAACCCAGCCTCCTAGGGTGTTGGGATTACAGGTGTGAGCCACTGCACCTTGCCTAATTTTGTCAGGTTTTGAATTTCATATAGAAGAAATCAACCAATATGTATTCACGTGTATGACTTTTGCTGAACACTGTCAAATTAATCTATGTGTCAATGGAAAAGAACTCCACCTCCGAAAAATAATCTAAAAAGGTTTATTCTGAGCCAAGTATAAGTGACCATGGCCCAAGCCACACTCAAGAAGCCTTGAGCAAGTGGTCTCTCCATGATTGGGTTACAATTTGGTTTTATACATTTCAGGGAGACAGGAATTACATGTAAATTCATCATAAATCAATACATAGAAGGCGTACATTGGTTTGGCCTGAAAAGGCGAGACATCTCGAGGACAGGTGGATTATGGATTATAGGTGGGATATTTTGATTTGTAATTGGTTAAAGAAATGAAGCGTTGTCTAATGGCTTGGAATGTTTTAAATTAAGATAAGGAAGTCTGCTAGTCAGAGACAAGTCACCCAATTTAGGAGATCTTTTGGGTAAATCGAGGAAGTACGTTTTAAACTTTGTCTTGCATATCCTCAGGCCTGCTAATGAGTTACAAAGGATATCTCCAAGAAGGGAAGTGGGCAGAAGGAAGCATGTCTGACCTCCTTTCTCATGGCCAGCAACTCAGCTTTAGGGTATTTCTGGGGTCCCCGTGGCCAAGAGGAAAGTCCATTCAGTCAGCTGGGGGGAGACTTAAGATTTTATTTTAGTTCAGTTGCAGATGCCATTGTAGAAATATACCACAATTTATCCATTTTGTTGATGGTAAACATTTGTTGTATTCCCAGTTTGGAGCTATTGTAAGAGTACTTCTTTGAACATTCTTGTATTTAGCCTTTGGGAAAATTTTGGGGAAATATATGTACACATTTCCATGGCTTTATAACTAGGAGTGAAATTGCTGGGTCATTGGATGGCTTTAATTGATTCTCCAAGCTTTCCAAAGTGGTGTGCCAATTTACATTCTCATCAGCAATGTGTGAGAGTTTCCGTTGTTTCATGTTCTTGACAACAATCGATGTGTTATTTTTCATTTTCGTCACCCTGGTATATGCGTAATGGTGTCACTTCGTAGTTTTAATTGACATTTCCCTAATGACTAAAGCACCTTTTCATGAGCTTATCAGCCATTTGGCTTGGATATCTTCTTTTGTCAAGTGCCTTTTCAAGGCTTTTAGGCAAACAATTTAAAAACCTAAATTTACCCACTGTGAATGATAACGGCATTGTTAAGTATTCAATTTAATCCCAAATCCGCAAGTTCCATTCATGGGTTACATTGAGAGATAGTCCTTATACCGGTACAGTATTTGGCTAATACAACGTGTATTCTGAAAAGTAGAAGGTGGAGGTTATGCTTGCTTTACAGAGGAGGAAGCAGGCTTGGGAGGTTGAGATATGCTCAAAATAAGAAGCACAACCAAGATTCTCAATCAAGGTTTTGCAACTTCCTGGCCAAATGCTCATTCTACCATAGTGGTTCTCAACTTCATTTAATCCTCATATCTTTAAAACAATATTTTGCATTGCCTCCCCCTTTACTACAATAAAATTCAATTTATAATTTTATAGAAAAAATTTATTTAAAAAGATAGTCAATCCAGGCATGGTAGCATGCACACCTGTAATCCCAGCTACTTGGGAGGCTGAGGTGGGAGGCTCGCTTGAGCCCAGGAGTTCAGGTTGTAGTGTGCTATGGTCACGCCTGTGAAATGCCACTACACTCCAGCCTGGGCAACATACAGAGACCCCATCTTTTAAAAAAAAAAAAGATAATCAATATATTGTCTCTATGGTTTAAAGGGGAAATAAGATAATAATTTATAATAAATAATTACTATAATTGTAAATAAAATAATAATAAATGCTGAACACGACTATACTAGAACATGCAATGGACTAATAGATACTTGCTCCTTAAAGCAGACTCACTGTAAATTCAAACAGCCACAGACCAAGTCGTACTTACAACTCTAACCTCACACATTGTTGTCCCTGACATGATTTTCCATGTGGGCGAGCAACTTTAGGTAAAATTGTGAACAAAACAAAGTACAATCATGTTTTAACTTACGTGGTAGTTGTATTCTAGGGAAATTAACTATGTTTTAAACCATGTAAAAAATATTTTGTGCTTATGTACAAAAAGGAGTTAGGTTTTAGGCTCAGATAATTACAGACAGTTTTTTGCCTCCATGAATATCCAAGGATACATTCAAAAGTTGGAAAATTCTTCATTTTGCAGGATTGTCACATTCATTGCAGGACAACATAGCAACTTGGCCCCATGCCCTCTAAATGGCAATAGTGTCCCCAGTCATTGCGGTAACCCAAACTCCTTGGGGCAGTACAGCTCCCATTGACAACACTATACTACGTGCAAGGTCCTGGCCTGAAACATGGAATGAGACCAAACAGCTGGGCTTTGGACTGGGAAAGACCTGGTTTGGCACTTAGCCATCCACCGTCTGTGAGACGCTGAGCAAGCCACTTAACGTCTCTTTGCCTCAGTGACTCCAGCTATGAGGCTGGCCTCTGCATTTTGTAGCAGCAGCAGCAGTTTCTGTGTCTCACTGCACCTGCAGCAAGCTGTATGGTGCAAGCCTCTGTCCCTCACGCAGTCCATTCCCCACTTTGCCCTGCCCCATGTTGGCAGCGATTTGCAAGGTTGACCAGTTAGCTACTCCTGTACATGGTGCTTTTGATTTTCCCATCCCCTGTTGATAAATATGTTCGGCAGCAGATATCATGGAATATATTAGTATGAGCTCTCGGAAATGTCAAAATGCATATGTATTGCCTCAGTAGAAAATACTCCTTAAGGCCTATTTGACACTTTCCCAAGTCTGAATGCCGGTAGCTCATCATGACCAAAATCTTGGTAAATACAACACCTTCCCACTGGGATCTGAACCTGCAGGTCTTGCTAGCACATGCTTTTTTGAAATCTGTGATAATTAACTGCTTGAAAAATAGAAATCTAATTAGTAAGTGACGTCACAGTGGATTCAAAAGTATGATTAGAGCTTTAATTCAAAGGTACAGCGGTGCAGAATATGAACAAATCATCATTATAGTTTTTTAAAAAGTTAATAACATGAACTTATGCAAACATAAAATTAACGCACATCAAAGGTTTTATTCAATTCATTAATTAATGAAGGAACCAATAAGATGTTAAAACAAATTCGAATGAGAATTTGACTACAGAGATCTATACTTCACTGGACAAGTATTTTTAAAGTTTCATGAACAGAAATCATTTGCATTACTATGGATAAGAAGCATTTGTATTGCTATCGATTTTCTACAATATAACTTCTACCCCTACAGGTTGTAAAACAATTTGGTATTAGTTTCGTATTGCTGTTGTAAAAAATCACACAAACTTGGTATCTTAAAACAACACAAATTTATTATCTTACAGTTAGAGGTCAGAAGTCCTAAAATCAAGCTAAAATCAAGGCAGGGCTGTGTTCCTTCTAGAGGCTTTAGGGGAAAATCCATTGCTTTGCTTTTTACACTTTCTAGAGGCCACCCACATTCCTTGGCTCACAGCCCCGTTTCTCCACCTCCAAAGCCAGTAATGGTTGGTTGAGTCCTTTTCATGCTGCATCAGCTCAGGTGCTCTGCCTTCTTCGTCACATCTCTTTCTCTGATGCTGACTCTCCTGCCTTCCTCTTTCACTTGTAAGGCCCCCCCACGATTACATTGGGCCCACCTGGATAATCCAGGACCCTCTCCCCACCTCAAGGTCCATCAGCAGTGCAAACTCCTATACAATCAGATAATCCCTGGAGAATCTGCAAGAGTACAGCCCGCAGTCCACTGAAAGGACACCCAATAATTGCTTTTGCCCTTTTCCCAGTCTTGGACAATTTTTCCTGACAATGCCAAGGCTCATAACAAGGGTGATTTTGCAAAATGAAAGATCAGGCAGCACTGGGTCCAAAGTCCCTGTGAACAGCCATGTACCTGAGCAGGGAGGCAGCTGCCCCTTTAATCAGGGCCTGACCACTTTGTCCCTATCCAGCCAACTTGGCCTGTTTCCTTTGGCCTCTGCAAGCATTTGAATTTTTCACCCCTGGTTACTTATTGATTACTCCATCCTGGAGGGAAGGGAACAGAGCAGAAACATTTAGTCCACAAACTGGGAAAGAGTTAGAAGGAGACAAAGAGGGAAAAGAGGCATACACAGACAAAGCCGAACCTTAACCACTTTATAACTGTGTATAGATCTGGCATTGTCCAGGGGCTGGGGCAGGAAGTAGAGACAATAGAGGGTGAAGTGGAGATGTCTCCCTACACTGCCCTCTTTCCCGAACCCATCTGGCTCTTGTAGAATAAGGGGAGCCAGGACCTCCCCTATAACAAGTCCAAGATGGCTTCATGCTATTAATTAAGTGGCCATCGTGAAACAGAATGTAGCTGGCCGCTATTGATTATGCCAACAATTTTCAAACTAGTCCTGCTCAAAGCCTCATGTAGTTACTCATCTCGTCTTTCCTAAGAAAATCCTCCTAAACAAATGGTAATTAACCAAGACATAATAAGAAGCTGCCTGATGGAGGCCAGAAGGTCACTTCAGTCAAAACCAAAGGAATTCATCCCTTCCCTGAGCAAACATCGACTGAGCCTCTGCTGGCTGCAAGGCTCCTGGGAGACACAGATAAACCACAGTCCTGCCTTCAGGGAGCCCAGTCCAAGGGGTGGAGAAGTAAGGATTGAAAGGTGGCCTTACTGCTAACCCATTTCACGGAGGAAAATAAAGCATCAACCAGAAAGGAA
This sequence comes from Avahi laniger, assembly GCA_963575035.1. Classification (NCBI taxonomy): domain Eukaryota; kingdom Metazoa; phylum Chordata; class Mammalia; order Primates; family Indriidae; genus Avahi; species Avahi laniger. The sequence continues at coordinate 61,086 of CAUYSK010014403.1, read as the reverse complement.
GAGAAATACACTCACAACACATAATTGCCCCTTTGAAGAGAAAACTGGCAGCATAGCTGCCCCTTGGTTTTGTTTGATTAAACACCTGTGGCCTAACTCACTGTCTCTAAGGGTTTGTTTCATAGCCTTGAAGAGTCCTAAGTGGACAACAGGGTGCGAGCTCCCCACTCCAGCTCTCTCCCTTGGTTCCTGCCAAAACCAGATTCCAAGGACTTTGATAAAGTCAGCCTCACAGAGAAAAGAAAAAAAATGAAAAAGCACACACAACAGTTTCACAGCTGCTTCTGTTATCAGTCTGCAACAAGGAGGGGAAAAAACATCCTTACCCTTTAAAAACTCCAAACAACTTTCCCTCAGCTGCCGCGTTTCCCACTACTTTCTCTCAGTGCCGCGCCATTTTCCCTTCTCTCCCTTTCTCTCTCTTTCTCTCTTTTTTCCCTCCCTGCGTGTCTCTCTCTCTCTCTCTCTCTTTCTCAGAAAAGTAAATAAACTTTTTACTACTTTCCTAATCTCTGTGTGAGAAATCTTTCTCATCCCACGTATTTATTTCACACTCTTTCAAGGATGAAGTCGCATGTCCAAAAGCAAAGAGAGGGAAGAAGAGAATTCCAGATTGAAGGGACGGCAACAGAAAAGGCACAAAGATGTGGACACAGAGGGCGTGTTCTTGGCTGGGAACTTCAGATAGAAAGAAGCGGTGAGAACTGAGGGTGCATGGAACAAAGCCGTGGGAAGTGAGACTACAGAAGAGGAGGAGACCAGGTTAATATACATGTGCCTTTAGTTTTGGTTTGAGTCCTTCATTTGCTAAGTATTGAATACTTCCTGTGCACCCAATTTTGAGTCAAGCACTGCTAACACAAATTCCAATGGATAAGAAATGATGCTACCCTCAGTAAGCCACAGGCTAGTGAGGGGAAAGAGTTATGCAAATAAATACTTTCAGGAGAGCAAGACAAGTGCAAAAAAGAGGTGTGCTTAAGTGCCAAGCACAAGACCCACAAACTCTACCCACAGGAACATGTGGAGGAAGGCAGGCCCCTTGGAAGGTTTTGAAAAGGCACCATATAATTAGTAGCATTCTTTTTTGGCATGTTAGAAGTAGAAGATAAGAGGAATTAGGGAATAACAATTTACAGTCTACTCCAAGGGTCTATGCTTATATATGCTCTAAAGGCACAAAACTCACCACATCCAGCCCAGTTGGGCAATTGATGGCTCATTGCTCATTGCCCATTGCATCAACACAATCTGAGGCCAGATTTAAATCCTGCACAAATTCATTTCTTCCCTTCTGCTCCATGGACTTGCCTCTTGCATTATATGCATTGGACTGCCGCTCTGCAATTTAGCCCAGGATCTCGTTTCTCCCAACTTTTGACCTTGGACTCACTATCCGGCTGCAGCTCTTTAAATTGCTGATTCTATGGAAGGTCTTAGGGCACTTCAACAGCCTCTACCAGTTACTCAGTAACTAACTCGCCAATCTGAGATTCTCAGTGAAGCGAAAAGGAAGAGCTTACAGGCACTGTGAGTTCGCTCCGCTTGACTAACTTGGCATTGTAAAGAAAGTTTCTCCTTCGAGAGGTAATTCCAGCTTTTACAGTCAGAGGAGCCAACAATTCTGAGCCTGCAAGGGCCATTCCCATCCTCCTCCAGTGCTGGCAAGTGCACGGTGTCTTCTCTCTCCTCCCCAACACTGCACTGAAGACCCTACAAGTTTCACGGCATCCTGCTTTGGCTGCGTACTTTCTTTTCTTTTCTTTTCTTTCTTTTTTGTTTTTGAGACAGTCTCACTCTGTCACCCCACCTGGAGTGCAGTGGCATCATCATATGTCCCTGCAACCTCCTGGGCTCAAGCAATCCTGCCTCAGTCTCCCGAGTAGCTGGGCCTACAGGTGCACACCATCATGCCTGGCTAATTTTTCTATTTTATTGTAAAGATAGGGTCTCGCTCTTGCTCAGGCTGGTCTCAAACTCCTGAGCTCAAGCAATCCTCCTGCCTCAGGTTCCCAAAGTGCTAGGGTTACAGGCATGAGCCATCGTAACTGGGCTCCATATTTTTTTGACCCCCCAGGCGCCATATTTATTTGGGATAAGAAAAATCATAAAACAATTTCTATTTTATTGCCCTACCAGGAAACTCTGAAATGGTTTGTGCCCCTCATATAGCCAGAAAGACCCTGCACAGAATCCACTCTGCTGGATCCCTCATGGGACCATTTGGAATAAAAAAGATCCTGGCAGGCATCTGCCATTTCAGCTAAGGATGGTTAGTGAGCCTCTCTTTCATGGAATTCTGCTTCCTGGCTCTGGATTTCACTTGTGTGCTAGTTTCCAGGAAGAACTAAGCATAATGATGCCATAAACCAGCTGAGATGCCCAAGGAGATGACCTTAGAAAAATAGTAGCCCTGCAGTGTGGCAAAAAAGTAGGCTGGCTACCTGTCTGCACCTGCTCATTAGTCTGGCCAAGCCCTGAACCTGCTTGGGGCTTGTCCACAGCATCGAGGCCCATGGGGACAGCTATAGCTGTATGTGTATTACCATAGAGATAAGTGTCATTTATGCTATGGGGTGGGGCTTGCTGCATGCCTCTCCCAATAACCTGCCAAGTCTAATCCTATTCTTACCGTCCCCTTTTTCTTCATGCCTGACTATTTTTCTGCAGGAATTTATCCACAGGCCAAGTCACAAATGTTTCTAGAGTATCGAGCCACCTTGCCAACCAGAGCCAATCCAGTGGGCCCAGATACCAACAAACCGAAACTTCTGGTTTGGTAAATGACAATACCAGGCACACTTTAGCAGGGTTAAGAGATGGAAAGGGGCTTGTCCCACGTGAGACCCATGACAGCTGGCCATGGAACTTGTGAGGCCATTGACACTTTTATCACCTACTTGTTACAGTAATACTGGGACTTACCAGTTTCAGGGTCCCAGGGTAGTGCTCTGGAACCTTAGATGGCAGCACCCTCCTCTGCCACCTGCCTGTCACTCGTCAGCACCACTTACAGGCCTCAAAATCAGCACATGACCACCTGTACCCTCCAAGTAGCCCCTCACTTTCCGACTCCAGCCTTCATCTGGTACAGACCAGGCCACTGGCCAAACACATGTGTTTGGGGGTAAATAACTCCTTGTGAGTGACGGTTTTCCACCAAGCTCATGCCTACTGCTGCTCATATTGATATACAGTGTTCAGCACTGAGTATAGTACCAAGTAGGCTCTTTGTCCACAATGTCTATTTTCATTATCATTATGCTATCTCATGCTTCCTAAATATACAGTTTTTGAGTTCAGAACCAACTTTCTCAACCAAACAACCAACTATCAGCCAGACATTCCTACCTTAATGTCTTGCCATAACCTCAAATTCAACATAATTAAAAGAAAACTCATTCCCTCCAAATCAGGTTTTTCCCTCCAGCTTTTCTATTTCTGTTACCAATTTCTTGGTCTTCAGGATTAAAAAACTTCAGAGTCTTCCCTCTAAATCCTCCCTAACAATCATCTCTCATATGGGCTCCTGGGCTCAAGCGATCCTCCCGCCTCAGCCTCCCAAGTGGCCGGGACTACAGGCACATGCCACTGTGCCCAGCCTCTCAAATCTAATCAGTTCCCTGATACTTCAGATTCTTTTTGAATGATTCCCTAACTCATTATTTCTCAACCCTGGCTGTACTTTAGAATTATTAGAGGATCCCGGGACCACCTGCTTGTACAGTTGTGCAGATTATTCACTGCACAAGGGTGAGTGGGGAGTTGATCCAGCTCATGCTCTGCTTGCTAAGCCATTGGCCCTGGCACGGAGCTACATTTGATGGGAAAAAGGGGGGCCTTTTGTACTCACACAAAGGCACTGTATGGACTAAGAAAGCCCTGACCATCCCTCTGAAATTCTGATTTGGCAGCCCTTGGCATTTACATTTTAAATCGTTCCAGTGAGATATATAAACTCTACTCTTAAATAGCTGTGTTCCCTTCTCCCTCTTTTTCATGATGTTATTGTTACACATATTATTTCTTTGTATGTTACAAATGCAACAATACAGTGCTATAATTATTACTTCTAAAGAATCTCGGAGAAGGAGAGCCATATGTATTTATAGACTTCGTTATATTAACCTTCTTATTTACCCTTCCTGTTCCTCTTTATTTCTTCCTATGGAGTTGAGTTACCATCTGGTGTCATTTCCTTACTCCAATATAGCTTTGCTCCCACCTGCCTCCTTTGTGCTGTTATTGTCAAATATATCACATTTTCACATGATGTAGGTCCCAAAATATAGTTCTATACATATTATTTTACACAGTTGCTTTTTTAATGAACTATAACTCAAATATCACAAAATTCACCCTTCAGTGACTATCGATGACTAATGATAAGCATCTTTTAGTGTGTTTGTTGGTCATTTGTAATTCTTCTTTGGAGAAATGTCTGTGCAGATCCTTTTCCCATTTTTAAATTGGGTTATTTGTCTTCTTATTGTTGAATTGTAGCCCGTTATCTTTAATAAATTCTTTTTTTTTTTTTTCGAGACACAGTCTCACTCTGTTGCCCAGGCTGGAGTGCCATAGCATCAGCCTAACTCACAGCAACCTCAAACTCCTGTGCTCAAGCAATCCTCCTGCCTTAGCCTCCCAAGTAGCTGGGACTACAGGTGTGCGCCATGCCTGGCTAATTTTTTTTTCTGTTTTTAGTATAGACGGGGTCTCGCTCTTGCTCAGACTGGTCTCAAACTCCTGACCTCAAGCGATCCTCCCACCTCGGCCTCCCAGAGTGCTAGGATTACAGGCACCAGCCACTTGCTCGGCCTTTAATATATTCTTGATACAAGTCATTTATCAGATATATGATTAGCAAATATTTTCTCTCATTCTATGGGTTGTCTTTTCGCTTTCTTAACAGGTCCTTTAAAGCACAGATTTTTTTTTCCAAAATATTAAGGGGGTACAAATGTTTTTGGTTACATGGATTGCTTTTGTAATGCTTGAGTCATAGCTATAAGTGTGCCCATCACCCAAATAGTATTGATTGTACCCATTATGCAGGTTTTTGCCCCTCTCCTCTCCCTCCCCCTACTTGATTTCCACTGTTTTACTACAAAATTTTTTAATTTTAAAAAAGTTTTTACTTTTGATGATTCCAACTTATCGATTTTTTCTTTTGTTGCTTTTGCTTTTGGTGTCATATTTAAGAAACCATTGCCTAATCCAACATCATGAAGATTTACCTCTATGTTTTCTTACAAGAGTTTTATCATTTTAGTCCTTACATTTAGGTTTTTGATCCATTTGGAGTTAATTTTTGTATGTGATGTGAAGTGGGGGATCAATTTCATTCTTTTGCATGTGAATATTCAGTTGTCTCACCACCCTCTGTTGAAAAGACTGTTCTTTCCCCTGTTGAATGGTTTTGGCACTGTTTTTTTTCCTCTGGCTGCTGTAACAAATGACCACAAACTGGGTGGCTTAAAATAACAGAAAATTTTTTTATCTCACATTTCAGGAGGACAGAAGGCCAAAATCAAGGAGTCATGAGGATCAGTTCTTTCTGAAGGCTCTGAAAGAGAAACCATCCCATGCCTCTCTCCCAGCTTCTGGTAGCTGCTGGCAATTTTTGGCATTCTTTGGCTTATAGATGCATTATTTCAATCTCTGCCTTCATTGCCATGTGACATTCTCCCTGTGTATCTGTGTCTGTGTGTGCCCTTTCTTCTTCTTAGAAGGACACCAGTCATATTGGATTTAGGACCCATCCTAATTTTATGACCTCATCCCAACTTAACTAGTTATCCTCAAAGGCCCTATTTCCAAACAAACCTACATTCTGAGGTTCATGTGGACATAAATTTGAGGGGACACTGTTCAACCCAGTATAGTCTACCCTCTGATCCCCAAAATTCATATCCATGTGCAAAATACATGCATACCATCCCAACACCCCCAAAAGTCTTAACCCATTCCAGCACCAATTCGAAATCTCAAATCTCACTAAATATCAACTCAAAAAGTCCCAAATCTCATCACCTAAATTATTCAAACAGGTATACGTGAGACTCTGGGAATGGTTATTTTGGGGGAAAATTCCTCTCTGTCCATAGACCTGTTAAACCTAGAAAACAAATTAGTTATTTTCTAAATACAATGGTGGGTCAGGCATAGGAGACATTCCCAATCCAAAAGGGAGAGAAATGGAAGAAATAAAGGGGAGTGACTGTCTAAAACACGCTCACAACCCAGCAGGGCAACTCCATGAGGTTCCGAAGCCTGAGGGTAATCCTCTGTGGCGTGATGCTCTATCCTCAGGACCCTCCATGATCGCCCTGCCTCTCAGCTCGTGGCCCTGCCCTCCCTGGCCTCTGCATCCATGGCTCTATCTTCAGACTCATTCTTCCTCCATTTTTTTCTTTTTTCACATCTGTCCCATTCAGTCTAGACTAGCAGTATTTCTGCCGGTATAAAATTCTCAAAAACCTTGTCAGTTTTCCGTGATGTCAAGGGAATTCACGCCATTAGACACGAGGACTCTTCACAGATTCTTCCTGGATAACTGTATTCCTGGCTTCTGCTCAGATAGTTGATCGGATCCCTAAGTCTAATCTCTTTAGTGTATAGTTGTCCGGGCACACCCTGGATGTCCTCTCCAGGACACCCTTTCTCATCTTTTGCCATGTGGATAAGCTGAGAGTTTTTCATATTATCCAGTTGTGGTTCCTTCCTCAATTTATTTCTTTCCTGTCTTATTTTACTGTCAGCAACAAGGAGAAACCAGGCCATGTCTTGGATGTTTTTCATCAAAGATGGGAAGTTTTCAGCCATTATTTCTTTGAATATTTTTTTCTGTCTCTTTCTCTCTCCTCTCCTTCTGGTACTATCATTATGCATATGTTGGTGCACTTAATGGTGTCCCACCTTTCTCCGAGGCGCTGTTCATTTTTATTCATTTTTTTCCTCTTTGTTCTTATGATTTCATAATCTCTATTGATCGGTCTTTAAACTTACTAATTCTTAGTTCTGACAGATCAAATCTACTGCTGGGTCCCTCTAGTGGATTTTTCATTTTGGTTATTATAAGTGATATTCTCTATTTGATGAGACATTGGTATCATATCTCCCTTTAAATCTTTTTGCCCCTTGGTTTGCCAGGGCCTAGTAGCTTGGAGGTTCCCTCTCTGACGGCTCACAAGAGAGTGCAGCTTTGGGCATTCCCATAGTCTCTCTGACTGCCAAGCGTGAGTATGATTTTGCTTTTAAGCCTGGCTTCCTAGAAGTTGCCCTGGTCAGTGTTTGGTCAGAGGTTCTGTTTAAGGCTCTTGTGCCAATGAGCCTTTTGCCGTGTGTTAATGGGTCTGAGTGTGGCTTGGGAATATTTGTAAGTCTTCCCCAAGCAGCCAAGCACATGTGCACAGCCTTCCTGACCCCTAGTGTTGAATGTGCTTCCGGGAGGGCTCTGCTTTCTGTTTCCCTGGTTCTCTATTAAATTTCTAGCTGCTCTGACAGTTTGCTGCATCACGGAGCTACCAGCTTCCTCTTAATTACTCTACATCAAGATCTCTGTTGTTTTCCATAATACCCTTTGGCAGTGTTCTCCAGGCTCTGTTCAAATACAGTTTGTGTCTTCAAGCAGAGCTCTAAAGTTCTTTGTCTTTATGGGCTGCCTTTCCTCCTGGGCAGAACCCCTGTGCCACTGCCTTGGAGCTTGAGGTGGGGCCCCACCTTCCCTGGAGTGATGCCTGGCTCTGTAAGTGGTCAACAGGGAACTGGTGGAAGCCACTGATCTTCTCTGCTTGCCCCTCCTGGTGTATTAGGTCATTAAATATGAAATGTCCAATTTCTAATCAAAAATGTAGTTTATTATATCTCAAACAAGAAGCAGTACAATTAATCAAAACATGGGCCTAAACTATCGACACAGTTTTGCCATCTTAAGGGTAGCTTGTTTATGCCAGCAGCAAAGAAGCCTGGAGAGCGAGTGGTGATGAAATCATGAAAGGCATTTTCCATAGCTTGTTGAGAATTGAGTATTTTTCCTTGCAAGAAGTGGTCCAAAGCCTGGAAGAAGTGGGAGTCAGTTGGTGCATGGTCTGGTGAATACAGTGGATGACAGAGAGTTTCCAAGTCCAGCCTCTGTAGTTTGAGCAACAACATGTGGTCGAGCGTTATTTTGCAAGAGGATTGGCCCGTCTCTATGACCAATCTCAGCTGCTTAATCACAAGCATCCTCACAATTTTGTCCAAGAGGTTGCAGTAGACAACTACTATAATCAAATGACCAGGTTTCATGAAGCTTTAGTGGATAATACCAGCACTGGACTACCAGACACCAGTAGCTTTTGTTGATGAATATTCGGTTTTAGACTGTGTTTCGACACTTCACCTTTATCCAGTCATTGCCAAATGCTTGTGATTGTCAAAAAGACTCCATTTTTCATCACATATAACAATACAGTGTAGAAATGGTTGGCTTTTATGTCGTGATAGCAAAGAAAGGCAAGCTTTTAGATGATTTCCCTTCTGTCGCTCATTTAATTCATGTGGAACCCATCTATCCAGCTTCTTTAACTTGCCTATCTGTTTCAAATGATCCAATACTGTTGGAATATTAATAGTAACATCAAACCTTGCTGCTAATTCATGCTCAGGTTGAGATGGATTTGCTTCTACTACAGCTTTCAGCTCATTATTATCCACCCTGGTCTCACATTGCCCACGTGGCTCATTTTCAAGATTAAAATTACCAGAACGGAACTTCTCAAACCATCAATGTACTGTGTGTTCATTAGCCCCATCCTTCCCAAACACTTCGTTGATATTTTGAGCTGTCTGTGCTGCATTGGTTCCACGACAGGACTCATATTTGAAAATAACTCAAATTTTTGACTCGTCCGTAGTTTCACAAAAATTGCTCTAAAAAAATTTTGAAAGATAATCACAAGTCAAAACGTGTGTTGGAAAGACCGAGCATATACCTTCACAATAACAATAAAACAAGAAGTGTCAAAGTGAAATGTCAGAAATTTCAACTGTCAAACTTAGTACTTAAGGAAATCAGACATTTCATGCTTAATAACCTAATAGAACTTCCACAAGCTGGCTGGGTGAGGAAGCAGTGGGGCCCCAGTAGTCTCAGCCTGCCTGCCTGGAACAGAGTTTCTGCGCCATGATTGGGGTGGTGGGGGAAGGGAGATGGATCCTGCCTGGAATAGAGCTTCTGCGCAGAGGACTGGGGAGGGGGTGAAACCCTGACAGCCTGTCCCATCCTGGGTGGAACTGTAGCCTGAGACTGGGAGCTGGGAAGAACCTTCTTATTGAGAATACAGCTCTCAGGCGGAGCTTCCATAACAAGGAGCTGGAGGAGGAAAGGGAAAGGAATGGTCATGGCTCAAATGCTGGTTGTTCTTACCAATATTTAGATTTTCTTGAATAATATTGAATAATTCTCCATTTGCTGTATGCCCTTAGAACAATTTCCAGAGATTTTATATGCTTGTGTTTTGTTTATAATTTTTACCAGTAAAGCTGTTGTTTTGCTGCAGAGAGGGTCCACCTAACTCTTTTTTTTTTTTTGAGACGGGGTCTTGCTCTGTCACATGAGCTAGAATTCAGTGGCGTGATCACATCTCATTGCAACCTCAGTCCCCTGGGCTCAAGTGGTCCTCCTGCCTCAGCCTCCTGAGTAGCTGGGACTACAGGTAGACATCACCCTGCCTGGCTAATTTTTCTATTTTTTATAGAGATGGGGATCTGACTATGTTGCTCAAGCTGGTCTCAAATTCCTGGCCCCAAGTGATCCTCTCATCCTGGCCTCCCAAATTTCTAGGATTACGGGCGTGAGCCACTGTGTCCTGCACACCTAACTCTTTATTCTGCCATTTTGGAAGTCCCACCCTCTACATACTGCATTTAGAATAGTGCCCATGATGGTAAGTACTCAACAAATAATAACTGTGCTGTATATATTTTTGTTTCTCTCCATCGATCCTTCAATATTCAGTGGTTTCCACCTCCTTAGTGAAGCCTTCCTTAGAGTGCCCAACCCATGACAGCAAGCCTGCCTCTGAACCCAGTAGCATTTATTGTGTGTCACTTTGCCCAGTTAGCTAACTTCTGTGCATGGGTGCTGCCTCCTTGGCTGGGCCATAACGTGCTCTTATACTTTTTTATATTCCCAGCATATCTGATACTCAGTAAATATTTGTTAAATGATATGAAACACAGAGCAGTATTAATAATAGAGGAATATGGCAGGATATGATGGCTCATACCTGTAATCCCAACACTGTGAGAGGCTGGGGCGGGAGGATCACCTGAGCCCAAGAGTTTGTGGTTGCCGTGAGCTATGATGATGCCACTGTGCTACTCCCAGGGTAAGAAAGAGAGAGACTCTGTCTCAAAAAATAAGTAAATAAATAAAGTGCTAAGATGCATGGTTTTATTCACAGAATTTCACAACCATCACCACAATTTTAGAGCATTTTCATCATCTCCATTAGTAGTTATTCCCCATCTTCCCCCAAGCTCCCATATGTAGGCAAATCTTCTTTCTGTCTCTGCGGATTTGTCTATTCTAGACATTTCATACAAATGGAATCACAGAATATGTGGTCCTTTCTGACTTTCACTCAGCATAATGTATTCAAGGCTCATTCAAGTTGTATCATGTTTCAGTACTTCATTTCTTTTTATCACTGAATAATATTTCGTTTCATAGATATACTACATTTTGTTTATCTGTTCATCAATTGATGAACATTTAAGTTGTTTTCACTTTTTTGACTATTATGAATATTCAAAATATGCTATGAACATTCACGTACAAGCATTATGTAGACATGTTTTCATTTCTCTTGAAAATATACATAGGAGTGGAATTGCTGGGTCATTTGGTAACTCTATGTTTAACCTTTTGAGGCAATGCCAGACCATTTGCTAAAGCAACTACACCATTTTACATTCCCACCAGCAGTATATGAAAGTTCCAATTTCTCTACATTCTCACTGACACTTGTTACTTGTCTTTTTGATACAGCCATCCTAGTGGCTGTGAAATGGTAGTTCACAGTGGTTTTGATTTGCATTTCCCTGGTGGCTAATGACAGGTGGCATCTTTTCATGTGCTTATTGGACATTTGTATATCTTCTTTGGAGAAATGTGTATTCAAATCTTTTTCCCAATATTTAATTGGGCTATTTGTCTTTTTATTACTTAGTTGTAAGAGTACTTACTATACTCTAGATACAAGTCCCTTATCAGATAAATGATTTGCAAATTTCTCCCATTCTATGAGTTAGTTTTTCATTTTCTTGATGGTGTCTTTTGAAGCTCAGAAGTTTCTAGTTTTGATAAGATCCAATTTTTTTTGTTTTTTGTTACTCTTATTTATCCTTAAAAATTATGGATATGAAGATTGAATAGAGAAAGAAAAATGCTTATGATAAATGTGCTAATTTGTTAGAACATGATATATACCTAATGAAATAAATTTTAGCAGAAAGGGAATTTATTGGTTGTAAATTCTGAGAAAGTTTGAACAACCAACCTATGGAAGACCAAGGACATGGATCAACTTCAGAAAGAGCTAGATTCAGAATCTCTAATAACATTGGGGCTCTTTCTCCAGTTTTTCCCTCTCTTATTTTTAGCTACAGGACCAGAAATGCCATTGCTGGCAGCTCCAAGTTTTATAATACATCTTGTAATTCTGACACCAGGGAGGGGCTGCTCATGTGGTTTATGTGACCACAGTCCTAACAGGAGCAGATCTGCTGCCTGCCCTTTCCCCCAACAGTGCATGCCAACACCTATCCCCAGCCACACTCTTCATATGAAAAGCTATTTTTTGGTAAGATATGTAAAAGTTAACAGTAGTCACTGGGGACAAGGGTGGAGGAGAGTGACTGTTACTTTTTATTGTATACTTTTTTTTGAGACAGGGTCTCCCTCTGTTGCCTGAGCTAGAGTGCAATGGCATCATAATAGTTCATTGCAACCTAAAACTCCTGGGCTCAAGTGATCCTCCTGCCTCAGCCTCCCAAGTAGCTGGGACTACAGGTGCATGCCACCATGTCCGGCTAATTTTTCTATTGTCTGTAGATACCGGGGTCTTGCTCTTGCTCAGGCTGATCTCGAACTCCTGGCCTCAAGCAATCCTCCCACCTTGGCTTCCCAAAGTGCTAGAATTACAGGCTTGAGCCACTGTGCCCAGCCTATTTTATATTTTTTATTATATGAATTACTTTTTTAAAAATTTAAAAGTTCACTTCTAATGTTTAGAAGAAAAAAAGTGTATAGGAGAAAAGATGGGAAAGAAATATTCCAAACGCTAGGAAGTGACAGATGTATTAAGATGATGGAGTCATGTATGATTGTTTTCTTTCCTCAAGTTTTTTCCAATTTTTTTGGTAAAGTGATTATATAATTTTATATCAAAAATAATCCTTTAAAAACAGAGCCATAGAAAAGCTAAAGAAACCCTCCAGAGATGCTTTTGGAATGCAAAAAATTAAAAGAAATAAGCAACAAATACGCAATCACTTCCCAAATGTATCACTTTGGGGAAAAAAATCTGGATGTTCATATCTCAGTTTTGCATAAAGCAAGGCTGACCCAGACTCGCTCTGCCCTCTTGGTTCTGGCAGTCACGATTGTTGCTGGCAAGCATGCGAGTCCGAGAAACAAGCAAAGAACGTTTCTGCTGCCCATATTAGCCCATGTCTGGTTCTGGGGTAATTAGCTGGGAAGCAGTGGTGAGGTTTCAGAGGCCTGGAGATGATGATAAAGCCCCTGGATGATAACAGAAGTGAGATTAGGAACAAAGTCTGCCTGGCTGCTCCAGTTTTGTTGCTGAACAAGGTCCACCAGGATCTACCCAGAGGTAGAAATCTACTCAGCCACCAATGTCGCTCAGAAGGCCTTGGATTGTGGTTCACTGGTTAGCAGGTTCCCTTCAGCTTCAGCCCTCACATTCCTCTTTCTCCTTCTTTGTTTTTAGTGATTCCTTATAGGGTCCCCACAAGTGTCCCAATCTCTATGAGGCCCATCCCTAAACTCAGACCTAACAAAGGTTTCTGTTGCCATGGTGTTTACTGTGCCACCACATCAGTATTAGGAAGCGGAAAGGGGATAATGAGGATTGCTTTGGCTATTTGGGATCTCTTGTGGTTCCATACAAATTTTAAGGTTATTTCTTTCTATTCCTGTGAAGAATGTCATTGGTATTTTGATAGGAGTTGCACTGAATCTGTAGATCGCTTTGTGTGGTAAGATTTTGTTCTGGATGCTGAAACTACAGTGTGAACAGGATGGCACTGCTGGCGCAGGGGACAGCCTCATTGGTGGCTGCTCACCAGTCACTCTGACCTCACCAGTACCCAGACTCCTCTCAGTGATTTGAGGGATGAAGATGAAAATATCTCACATCATAGGTCAGATGCTGGTCTCTGAAACAAATTTGTTCCTCTAATGGGATAGTTTATGACAAATTGGGCCCAAATTCCCCTCTTAAAATACAAATCCATATTTGGCGGAAGGGCAGGTGGACAAGCAATGAGTCTGAGCAGCCACCAGCACGTTAGTGTGAATTAGTTTAGGAACAAAGAAAAACTTCCTGAGAAGACATGATACATGATGGGATGGTTAGGGGTTTTGTTGTTAGTGGTGGAGGTAATTGGTTATTTTAATATTGTGTGTGTGTGTTGGGAGGAAAGGAAGAGGCTGAAGAAGTGTCCAGAGCCAAAGTAGTGCTGAGTGAGATGGGGGCAATCTGACAGCTCGTGGTCCCTGCTCTCAGAGAAAACATAATTCAGGTACTAGTGAGATAAGATGGACCACTGACATCCTAGTTTCTCAAAGAAGTCATTGGAAATGGAAGGAAGAGCCAGGATATGTTGGAGAATACAGGCACACAGAATGGACTCATGGGGGTGGGAAATCTCCCGGCTCCCTGCTGGGCAGAAAGTGCCTGCTGGAAGAAATGGTTGAAAAGAGAAGGTTGAACTGGGCAACAAAAATGTCTTGGGCCTGTCTCTATACTGCTAAGTAGGGCCTACTATGCTGGCCTGCCAAGCCCTGCATAGGCCATGTCTCCACAAAAATGCCAGGGTCCGACTTACCTTCCGTTCTAATAACTACTCTGACATCTGCTTGTGTCTCCCTCATCCCACAGATGGCAGAGCTTCCCGATCTATTAAGAGGTAACACTTTGTGAGTGGTCGGGCACTTGCCCTTCATTTAACCAACCAACCACTACCAAGCTCCCACTGCTGTCAGAGGCCTAAGGAGGGCCTTGGAGTCTCTGGGGAACGGGTCACGCTCAGTGTGGTCCCACTGTGCTATGGCTCCTGACAGCCCGGACAGGGGCTCTCCTCTGCACACACCAAAGGAGTGTCTGGGCTTATAAAAACATGCCAACTTGCTTATAAATCAGTCCCTTCAGACGCTTCAATTCGCCAAGCCGTAAAACCTCTGAGCTTTAAAGGTCTTCAGGAAATATTAAAACCAATGACCCCAGGAAGTCTCTATGTTGCCATTTTCCACAGGAAGTAACCAGAGTGCAGAGATCCAGGGGTTTGTCCAAGTCTCACAGCTACTTGGCGGTAGATTTGGAACTAGAAAGCTTTCAACTCCCACTCAGTGTTCTTTCCTCTAGAATCTAGCCTCTGCCCCCTTGTTATTTTTGGCAGGAGAGAGAAGGATTATATTTGTGTCTCTAGAAAAGCTTTGCTCCTGGATTGAATTCTGATTTTCTCTTCTCAACGCTCATTGAAAGCCTCATAAAAAAATTTCTCTGCTGGATTTGAGGATTTTTTTAAAAAAAAGAATCTGAAGAAAAAAATAGCAAATCTGATATCCTAGTGAGATAATGAATGCACAAGTACTTTCAAAGAGGTACAGCATTCATTGCTTTTCAGATATAAGCTACTATTATGCTCTTGAAAAGCAATGCATAGGTCTTACTGACGTGGGGGCTAGGGGCGGGGGCCTGGCAGAGATAGCGAGTCACAGACTGTGGGACAGACGGTTTTCTCCAGAAGGCTGACTCGTTTCTGATTGTCCCAGGTTTAGCGAGCTGGGTTTCTTGGGGTTATTTCCCACCTTAGTAAAGAACTGGTTAGTGGGTTTTTTCTGGGGTTAAGCACTGTGGGAAGAGCTGCCCACAGTATGGGGTGGATCACCTGTCTCAGGACTGCCCAGGCCAGCAGTGGTTACCGCAGTTAATGATGGTTTGCTGTCCACATAACCAGACTTCTGGAATCACCTTTAAAGGAGGCCCATTGTGCTTCTCCTTGCTGGAGCTGCTGAAAGGAGGTCACAGGCAATTGCCAGAGGTAAGGCAAGAGTCAGCAGCTAAGCTGTAAAAACAAGCATCCTAGAATTGGCTAGGATGGTGATCTTGTATGTGGGATGAATTCCTAAGAAAAGGTGAACCTGGTTAATGATCACAGGACACAACTTGGCGGAATGCTGTGCCAGTTTGTAGTTTTTCAGTTGCAAGGCAACTGAAAATCCATTTTTATCTGACTTGGGCAAGACAAAGCAAAACAAAACACCAGATCAACAAACAAAAAACACATAATTTTGTTGATTCATATAACTGAAAAGTCTAAGGATAGGGCTTCTTTCAGGCACCATCGGATCTGTGGCTCATACAATGTCTTTAGGACTTGGTTTACCCCCATCTCTCAGCCCTGCCTCCGCTCACTATTATCTTCTTGCTCAGGATCCTTGTGGTGGCCCCCAGTGGCAGCAAGTCATCTGTAATGCTAGGGGTCCCAGCAAGAGAGAGAGGGAATCTCTTTCAGGAATGGTCTCCTCTCCCACCAAATTCTAGGCTTCATTCTGATTGGACCAACTTGGATCACGTCATCCCTGGGCTCTGACTGGCCAGAACGAAGTCCAGTGCTCCAACTCTGGGACCTAAGGGTAGATCTCTGCCATATTCACTTAGCCCAGGATGGGAGGTGGGATGTTTTCCCCAAAAGAAATCTAGTGTGCTAGTATCAGAAGGAGGAAGAAGTGCTGGGCTTGGAAAAATAATGGACAGGGGTTCAGTGCTACCCATTTAAGTGTTTGAAATAATTTCACCCTAAAATCAGAGTGGCTGAATTTCAAACACATGAGATTCTCTTGGAGCTCTGTCATCCTTTGATTTCTGATGGCTTGAAGGGAGGTCATACAGAATAAACGTTACAGAATAAATGTCTCGATGTTTAACTTCTAAGCACAGGTATTGGGCTGGGTATCTGTCCCAGAAATATCTGCATTTTCTTTTCTTTGTTTCTTTTTTTTTTAATATTTACATTATAAAAAGGAATTCCACAGCTTAATCTCACAACAATGGGGATTAGGGAATGGTAGGAATTTCAGGCAACCTGGTGAGGGCAAGAAGTAGAAGGGAAGTTATACGGAGCTCCTCAAATGACACAAAAGTGGACAGTGGCCTTCCTCCTATACAAATGTGAGACTGCTCCTGCAGGAAATGTTCCCAGCACTCTGGTTTGCAGTCCGTGGCTCCAGTCCAACTGCACCAAACCATTCTGCTTTCCCTGACTGGATTGACCAGTTTCCTCTCTGACCAGACCCCACTCTGCAGAAAAAGGCAACCTCCCTCCCTCTCGTTCCCTTCGCTGCCTCTTGCCCTCTGCATCTACAGCTGCTCTTCTGACCTCTTGCTCGTGTTCCAGTTCCAGATATTCTACAAGAACATCTCCAAGGCACTCCGGGGCTTCAGGTACCAGAACAAACCTTATTTGTTCCCCCTGTCAAACAATCTGAACTCTTCCGCTTGCCTTTTGAAGTCCTTCGCAATCAGCCCCAAACTTGTTTCTTGCTCTGCCTCAATACAGTTCATTCCGGTTTTGCACCCCTTCACCTTTGCACACGAGGCTGCTCCCTGCCGCTGCACTCAATTCTACGTGGTGAGTCTCCTCTATCCATTGTGCTCTAGAACAACGCCATCGTCGGTGGAGGCTGAGTACAATGGGAATTTTTCACTGGAGTCTAACAGACCTCACTGCTTTTGACTTCATGAGTGAGCACAAAAGAACCTGAAACTTCACTCATTTGCTGATTCGCAGACCTTCAAAATCTCCCAGGGCCTTTTGCCAATTCACATGTTCATTGAGATCGTCTTTTCACCATTCCTACAACTTGTTAGATTTTTTAGATTCCTCTACAATATGTTCCTGTCCTGTAAACCTTACCTCTGCCTAGTCCCATCCCCATAACAATGTGCCCCTAATTAGTTTGAACCATTCTTCACTGGCTACTCATTGGCTGTATCACTCTAGCAGCACAAATGATCTCTATCTCCCTCTATGCATCCTGCTCTTCGTGAGAATATAGCAATAGTTTTAGCACTGAGACTGTAATCTTCAGTGCCTGTTAGGGCTAGGAAGGTAATTAGGAGTTTGTAACTAGGAGTAGTGAAGATGATGGCTAATTGGAAGGTGTAAGCCCAAGCTAAAGGTATTCAAATTAAACATTTTTAAGACACTGTGAAACAGAGAAAACTCAACTGTCCATCCGAAGAATCTAATGTGTGACAAGTCTGCAACCACTCTTTAGGCTTGTCTTAAAGTTTTTCTGTTTTGTAGGACTCTTCCTGGGCAGTACATTTGCTTCTCATCTGGTGGAGTTAGAACTTATTGTTTAAAATTCTTCCAGAAAATGTTAGTAATTAGAAATGGAAGATGGTTTGTGCAAATATTACAATATCTTTTTTTTTTTTTGAGAGACAGGGTTACCCTCTGTCACCCAGGCTGGAGTGCAGTGGCACGATCATAGCTCACTGCAGCCTCAAACTCCTGGGCTCAAGCGATCCTTTTGAGTAACTGGGATTACAGGCACGCGCCGCCACACCTAGCTAATTTTTAAATTTTTTTGTAGGATTGGTCTCACTATGTTGCTCAGGTTGGTCTCAAACTCCTGGCCTCAAGCGATCCTTCTGCCTTGGCCTCCGAAAATGCTGGGATTACAGGCATGAGCCACCGCACCTGGCCAGAATATCATTTCTTTGCCACTTTTCATATGTAAATATGAAATCATATGTAATCCTAAGTGAGCTATACAAAGACTTGAGTACAGCCTGGAAACGTCAGCTTCTTTTCTTTTTCTCAGAGTCAGACTCTGGATCTTTCCTAGACTTGGTCAATTCCAAGTCTCTACTTCTGCAGATACGCTTTTCCTGTGAGAGGAAGTAAGGTTCAGTGGATACAAGCACAGATCCAGAGCTAGCCTATCTGGGTTTAAACCCAAACTCTATAGTTTCCTGGCTGTGTCTGTATACCCTTGGGCAAGTTAGGTAACCTCTGTTTCCCTCAGTTTCTTCATTTGTAAAGTGAGGATACTAATTGTACCTATCTCATGTCAACATTGAAAGGATTAAATGAATTAACATATAAAGTGCAAGGTGTTGAAAGATTGAGAAACACGGGATAAACCTGCTTTTAAACAGTATTTTAGGCGGGGCTTGATCACTCACATTCACACTCCTGTAAGCATAGCTTCATTCTGGCTGCAAGGATCCAAATTCTTTTCACAGGATACATAGTTTAAACCTATCATCACAGGTTTTCATCCATGGTGAACACCCACCAAAAGCACTGCAGAGAATAGTATCCTATTTCAAATACATCACCTTGAAAAGGTGAGTCACAACTCTCCTATAATCAACATGACATAAAATCCAAGACTAATTGTGGTCAAAATTGCCCGTGGTAATTTCTACCCCAGCAACTGCTATCACAAACATATGAATTTCTTAATAGAGTTAATGTAGTCTATGAAATCCAATATGTGTCCAGCCTCTCTCAAAAAGAGACAAATTCCTTCTATTTTTATGTAAAGAAATCATATCTATAAAGAACTGATCACACTTGAAATGTAAAATTCAATTATACTTCAATATTTCTATTTATTCTTCCCATGTCATTCCATTAAGAATTTGTGACAGATTTTTCTTGCTGGAAGAACCCATAATGGTTTTCCCTGAGGCAGATGCTTTGCAAGGGGCTGCAGGTCCTCTTAAGGACCCATCCCCACTACTTCTCATCGCTTCTAGACCTGTAAGATTCGAGTTACAGCAGGCCCCACAGAATGAGGTACAAAGTGTAACCTGTGAAGAACAGCATTATTTTACCAATTTATACCAAGCAATTCCCAGACTGGAACAAGTTCACAGATGTACAGCCCCTTGCATGAATTTACCGATTTATTTCAACAATTCATATCAACTAATTTATTAATATATCAACCTGGGAATATGTGTGAGCATAGATTCTAAGAGTATAGGATCAGGGTGAAAGAAATATAAGTTGGACCAGGCCAAGTTTATTGCTATGAGCTCACTAGACAGAAATTCTGGATTTAATATGTTAGCTCAAGTTGCTAGAAATGGCTCTGGTAGTTTGTTTGGTTAGTTAACTGAAATCTGGACTGAAAGGTGTCCTAGAGTGAATGAAGTTTCCTTGCCATACTATAAAGCAGAATTTCTCTATCTTGACACTGTTAACTATGAAAGTTGTCAGAATCAATGTGGAGTCACTTGTGCTAAGAACCCTGACAAACAGGCCATGAAAGGAAGGTTCTTATCTCCAAGTGCCTTATAACAAGAAACATCACAAAAGACTGCAAAAACCAAACTTGCACAAAGGCCATCACAACCTTACACAAAAAAATACTTCTGTGAGGACATCTGCCCAGCAACTGCCTGTCCAACCTTGGACTCGTGCCACCCTTGTTATTGATCCTTGTAGCCAAAGATACTTATCTCAAAACAATTACGTAATCCTCATTTTTCCTTTAAAACTCTTTGTCTTCCTTTACCTCCCTGAATAGTTTACTATGGCACACATATTCCCAATGCAATGCCCATTCACGAATAAACATCATTTTCTTTTAAAGAGTCCCTCTCTGTTGTTCAAGTTGACATAACACAACAGTTTGTTGTGGGGGGCTGTTGTGTGCCTTGTAGGGTGTTTAGCAGCAGGGCTGAGACCAGAGTGAGGTGAGTGAGCCATCTCATTTTGTGCCCTAGATGCCTCGCTCACCTCATCCTAGTCCTGGCCCCGTTTAGCAGAAGCCCTGGCCCCTACCCACTAGATACCAGTAGCACCCACCTAGCTGTGACAACCAAAAGTATCTCCAGACATTGCCAAATGTCTCTGGGGGCAAAATCACCTTTAGTAGAGAACTACCACCAAAAAGGAAAGTTTCCAAAGGCTTAAGGATATAGAAAAGCAAGAGTAGATTTATCACATAAGATGTGATCACCCACCCTTTACTACGTCCCCCAGGAGGACCCCCAAAGCAGTAAGAAACATATTTGTAAGGAAAGCTCTAGCTTTCTTAGTGAACTCTGTGGCACTGTTCTCTGTGGGCCAGCAGCGACGGTCAGAATTACTATCATTAAACCAGGCTCCCTGAATTCGGTGGGGATGATGGGATTCTGGGGTGGCAAGGACCAAGCGGTGGCACTTACTTGACAAAGACAATGTGATATGGTTATTGTAATGGGAAGTGGAACCAAAACAATAATCAGAATAGTCTGACCCGCAGAGATCTTTGGCATGCTAGTTGATCATAGTGTTCCTAGAACCGAAATAGATGGGCAGCCAATTAAAGTCTTACTTCATTTGTCTAAGTGGAAAAGCTCCAAGTCTGGTAACAGACGTCTAACATGAATCACCACAACAGGTAATCTTAGCGCTTCAACCAGTTCTCGCACTGGAGTAAGTTCACAGACCCAGGACCCTGTGCATGAAGGGGAATCCAGGTTCCCTTGAAGAAAGAACCTGCTCCACAGTCAACAACTTACACTATACATTTTCTTGCCAGCTACCTATAATAGGAACCACAGCTTTTTCCTGGATGATTGTGCATTGGGAACAGGGAAATAAATGCTTTAGGATAAACTGCAGCTGGCTCTGAGCTGATATTAATACCACTTCCTGAGCCCCCAAAATGCCACTGTGGCCCACTAGTCAGAATAGGGGTTTATGGTTGTCAAGTGATCCACGGAGTTCTGCTCAGGTTTATCTCACAGTGGGCCCAGTGGGTTCCCACACCACCCTCTAGCTATTTTCCTAGGTCTGTAGTGCATGATTGGCACAGCCATACTCAGCGCCCGGCAGAATCCCCACACTGGTTTCTCCATTTATAGAATAAGGGCTATAGTGGTAGGAAAGGCCCAGTGGAAGCCTTTAGAACCACCCATATCTACTGATCTAATAAACTAAAAGCAATACCACATTCCTGAGACTCAGGCCACTATTGAAGACTTGAGCGATGCAGCAGTGATGATTCCTAACACACCCCTATTTAACTTGCTTATTTGGCCTAAGACAAAGGAATCTAGGAGAATGAAAGCAGTTTAATGGAAACTTAATCATGAGGTGTGCTGTCAGCCAGCAAGACTGGTAAACATCTTCACTGTCTTATCTCAGGGCTATATCAGTTCTCCAGCACCATGTCATGGTGTCATGATCTAGTCTGTAGGGACCTTGATCACCTTTGCATTTCCACAGAACATAGTGCTGGTCCATTACATTGATGATACGCTGATTGGACTCAGCAAGCAGGAAGTAGCACCTATTGTGAACACACTGGTAATATACATGTGTGCTAAAGGGTTGGAAATAAATCCATAAAACTTCAACAGTTTGCCACCTCAGATTTCTAGAGATCCAGTGGTCAGGGGCATTTGAGATAACCCTTCGTCTTCTTCCAAGATGAAGAATAGTTTGCTCCGCCTAGTCCCTCCTACCTCTAAGAAAGAGGTGCAATACCTAGGGAACTTCTTTGGATTTGGAGGCAACATATACGTTAGTTGAAAGTGCTACTCTGACCCATTTATTGAGTGACTTGACAAGCTGCCAGTTTTGAGGGGGGCCCAGAGCAAGAGAAGGCTCTGTAATAGGTCCAGGTAGCCATGCAAGCTCCTCTGCCCCTTGCCATATGACCCGGCAGATATCATGGTGCTTGAAGTATCCATGACATATAGAAATGCTGTATGAAGCCTTCAGCAGACCTCTATAGGCGAATCACAGCATCAACCCTTAGGATTTTGGAGCAAAGCTGTACCATCCTCTGCAGATGATGACTCTCCTTTTGAGAAATGGCTCTGACTTGCTACTGGGGCTCAGGAAAGATTGAATGCATGGTCATGATCTACCAAGTTACCATGTGACTTGAGCTGTCCATCCTGCAAGCCATAAAGCTGGCATACACAGCAGCCGTCCACCAGCAAATGGAAGTGTTTTATACAAGATTGGAAGATTGAGCTCAAGCTGATCCAAAGATACAAGTAATTTGCATGAGCAAGAAGCACAGATGCCCATGCCCATACTCCTGCCACACTGCTTCCTCCTCCTATGGCATCTGCAGCAACTTCATGGGGAGTTCCCTATGACCAGTGGACTAAGGAATTAAAAAGTTAAGGTTAGTTTACAGACAGTTCAGTGTGGTAAGCTGACCCTATTAAAAAATAAATGGTTGCAGCACTATAGCTTCACTCCGAGGAGGCCCTGAGGATAATACGAAGGAAATTCCCCCCAGTGGGAAGAACTTCAAGCAGTGTCCCTGGTTGTTCACTGTGCCTGAAAAGAGAAATGAACAAAAGTACATATTTAGACTGACTCATGGACAGAGGCTGGTGATTTGGTTGCATAGTCAGAGACACAGAAGTAATATGACTGGAAAATTGGTGACAAGGTCCGGGGAAGTTGTATGTGTCAGAGGTATGTAAATGGTCACAGATCATGAAGATATGTGAATGCATAACAAAAAGCAACCTTAGTAGAGAAGGATGTTAATAATTGGGTGGGCAGGAAGACCTGACCTGTGAATATTAGCCAGCCTCTCTCCAGCCATCCCTGTTCTTGCCCAATGAGCTCATGAACAAAGAGGCCATAGCAGCAAGGATGAAAATTATGCATGGGCTCAGCAACACAGACTTTTCACCAAGGACCATTTGACAAGAGCTAGTGCCAAGCGCCTAACCAGCAACAGCAGAGACCAACACTGAGCCCCTGACATGGCAGCATTTCAGGGGTATGGGAGGAGAGGAAACCAGACAGGTTTCCATTAAGGGATTTACCTCCATTATGAAAGGAACACAGGAATTGACCTTACCAGATACAGACTGGTCTTCCCTGCCCACAGCACTCTGTCTAAACCATGGACTCATAGAACACCTTGTCCACCATTGCTTCTGACCAAAGAACTCACTTCACAGTAAATGAGGTACAGCAACAGGCAATGTTCTTAGAATTCCCTGGTCCTACTATGCTTGCCGTCACCCAGAAGCCGCTGGCCTGACACTGTGATGGTATGGCTTTTTGGAGACTCAGTTATGGCACCAGCTTGGTGGTATCAAGCAGGCTGGGATAATGTCCTTCAGGATGCAATATATGCTTTAAATCAATGACAAATATATTATGTTATTTCTTCCATAGCTATGATTTACGGGTCTGAGAATCAAGGGGTGGTGGTAGGAGTGCCTTTTCTCATTGTTACTCTTATAGATCCAGTAGACCAGATGTCTTAGCTGTCATGGCAGTCTTAGTTTCCAAGAGAAGAATGCTTTCAGCAGGGGACGCATGAATGATCCCATTAAATTGGACCTTGAGGCCAGGCGCAGTGGCTCATGTCTGTAATCCTAGCACTCTGGGAGGCTGAGGTGGGAGGATTGTTGAGCTCAGGAGTTCGAGACCAAGTTGACCAAGAGTGAGATCCAGTCTCTACTAAAAATAGAAAAATTAGCTGAGCATGGTGGTATGCACCTGTAGTCCCAGCTACGTGGGAGGCTGAGGCAGGAGGATCGCTTGAGCCCAGGAGTTTGAGGTTGCTGTGAGCTAGGCTGATGCCATGGCACTCTGCTTAGGGCAATGGAGTGAGATTCTGTCTCAAAAAAAGAAATAAATAAAATAAAAAAATAAATTGGGCCTTGAGACAGCTTCCTGGCCACTTTGAACTCCTCATGGCAGTGAATCAGTCGGCAGAGAAGGTTACCATACTGGCTAGGAGGATGATCCTGACTAATAAGGGGAAATTGAGATGCTATTACACAACGGGAGTAAGGAGGTGCTATGGTCTAAACATTCGTGTCCCACCAAAATTCATATGTTGAAAACCTAATCACCAATATGATGGTATTAGGAGGTGAGGCCTTCGGAGGTGATTAGACTATAAGGGTAGAGCCCCCATAAATGGGATTAGTGTCCTTATAAAAGAGGCCCCAGGGAGCTATCTTGTCCTTTCTGCCATGTGAGGACACAGCAAGAAGGCACTGTCTATGAACCAGAAAGCTGGCCCTCAAGAAACTGAATCTGACGGTGCCTTGATTATGAATTTTGCTGCTCTTGAACCATAAGAAATAAATTTCTGTTGTTTATAAACTATGCTAAGTAAGGTATTTTGTTGTAGCAGCTCAAACAGACTAAGACAGGAGGAGTATATCTGTATTGCAGGTTATTTCCCGGATGTCTCTTAGATACACTTAGAATCACACATACTATATGATTAAATAGTGAACGATTACCATATCCCATGTAATCAGGACC
This sequence comes from Avahi laniger, assembly GCA_963575035.1. Lineage (NCBI taxonomy): Eukaryota > Metazoa > Chordata > Mammalia > Primates > Indriidae > Avahi > Avahi laniger. The sequence continues at coordinate 36,519 of CAUYSK010014403.1, read as the reverse complement.
GTTAAAGGACCAGATCCTTTAGGAAGGAAGGTGTGAATCTCTCCATCAGATCGCAACTAGCTGAGGCGCGTGCTGACAGCGAAAGGAACGCAGTAGTGGACAAAGGCAGCTACAAATACCGACTGCAACCATGTGACCAGTTGCAGAAACCAGGTGCAATGGATATGAATATTTTTTCCTTATTTTGATATGAATATATTTGTGTCTATATTTACCGATTTTTTGCTATTCTCCTCTCCCATTCTTCTACAATCTAACATAAAATGTGTTAATGGTGTTTGACCTTACATCTCAGTATTTGAGTTGCATAAGGACATGAAAGGAGGAGTGTGAATCATGTAGAAAAGAAGATGAACACTACTCAAAGATGAATAAGGAGACTTTGTATCTTTTTTGGGGAAGAGGGTTGGTATGCTTTCTGTTGTACAAGGGATAGTTGCATTACTGTTTTGTTAGGTGGCAGTGTGATTTTGCTTTTGTCTTTATCTGGAAGTTAGGTATGGTTGAAAGTGGTATTTATGGATGCCAAGAAGACAGAGTGGACTAGGTTAATGAGTAACACTAACCTCTCATTTAGGAGTATATTTCAGGTGCCACCTGGTCATATGGCTCTATTTTGTGTAAATAAATTCTTTACCTGAATAACATATTTAAAACATACCAGTTTATATTCTCTTATCATGATTAACACCTACAGAAACTAATGCTACCACAGCTATGATCTACTCAGCGATAACTGAATTGTCCACTCATCCATTCAACAGTGTTTATGGAACACCTGCTACGTGCCAGCACTGCAGAGTACAGAGGTGAGCCAGATCGTCCTCACTCTTGCAATGTGTAGTTTACTCTCTTAATCATCGAGAAAACCTATGAAATGATTTCTTGAAGAATAACATCTTAATGAGAAAAAAAAGGAATTGAGAACTGGAGAATTCTGGACTCGTAATAACAGTTTTCTTGCAGAAATTTCAATAACAAATGTTGTTTTGATAACTGTAAGTGCATAGCTATAAAGTCTCAATATGACTGAGCAAATCCAGTGTTTGATTACATCTGTGGTTGCTTTTCTTTCTCTATCGTCATCAGCATGACCATTAGCACGAGTTTCAAATGCAGTATTCACATCACCTTTTCACCCATCATTGCGATTAAAATAGATCAGAGCTGTTAAAGCAGCCATGTGTTGAAAGTCAGGCTTTTTTCCTGCCCACAGAGTTAGTTCCTGAAAGAGATCAGGAAATAATCAATAGCAGTTGCTATAATGAAAACAGTTTTCATAATTAATTGTTTCTATCATATGTGATACGTGTCATGAAAACTTGCAGGGCAAGAAAAATGCCTGAAATCCTGCCTAGATGTAAAGTTAAGAATATAATAATGATGGCTAATAAATATTAACACATAATTTGAAAATGTCTTCATTTTTGCAACACTATGATGCCACGGATTTACTTCACAATAATCCTGTGATGGGGGCAGTAAGTGGGAGTGGTGATGAAGTAAGAATGACCAGGCCAGGCGCGGTGGCTCACGCCTGTAATCCTAGAACTCTGGGAGGCCGAGGCGGGCGGATCGTTCTGAGGTCAGGAGTTCGAGACCAGCCTGAGCAAGAGCGAGACCCCCGTCTCTACCAAAAAATAGAAAGAAATTAATTGGACAGCTAAAAATATATATAGAAAAAAAAATTAGCCAGGCATGGTGGCGCATGTCTGTAGTCCCAGCTACTTGGGAGGCTGAGACAGGAGGATCGCTTGAGCCCAGGACTTTGAGGTTGTTGTGAGCTAGGCTGACGCCACGGCACTCACCCCAGGCAAGCGAGTGAGACTCTTGTCTCAAAAAAAAAAAAAGAAATAAGAATGACCACAAACTGATGATTGCTGTAGCTGGGTGTTGGGTTCATGGGAGTTCATTATACTTTTATTCTCATTCTCTTTACGTATATATATATTTGATACAGTGATATAAAGTTTTAAAAAAATCATCTTTCTTTTCCTACTTCAGCCTGTCCTTTTGCTTGAATAATAATAATCATTATTATTCTTTTGAGACAGGGTCTTGCTCTGTCACCAAGGCTAGAGTGCCCTGAATCATCATAGCTCACAGCAGCCTCAAACTGCTAGGTTCAAGTGACCCTTCTGCCTCATTCTCCCAAGTAGCTGGGACTACAGTTGTATGCCACCACACCCGGCTAATTTTTCTATTTTTTTGTAGGGCCTGGATCTTGCTCTTGCTCAGGCTGGTCTCGAACTGTTGGCCTCAAATGATCCTCCTGCCTCAGCCTCCCAAAGTGCTAGGATTATAGGCGTGAGCCACCACACCCCAGCCTGCTTAAATTATGCGCTTCAATTATTTCAATTTACCTCTGCCTGTTATTTCAAGTTGCTCTGATCTTTTCTTTTCTATCTTTCTCAGCATAAATTTTGCTATGCCACATATTTAAACACGTGTAACCATGATGAGAAGAACAGACGTGCTTGTCTTCTTCCCCAGCAGCCTCACCGCCTGCCACTGCTTTCACATACCCTGTGCACGGGACCATTGGCTGCCTCCCACTGATCGTAGACGTGCACACCTAGGGAGCACCATGCACTCTCCCCTTTTCTCTGTCTGGCAAAATCCCCCTCATTCCTCTAGACTCAGCTCAAATGCCACTGCTCTCTCTTCTCTCCAACACTTTCCTTCCCTTTCATTCTACCTCGCTTCCCTTCTGGAATGGAAATGTCAAGGTTTCTTTTCCTCCTGTGCCAGCAGAACTTTGCTTATATTTCCATTGTAATATTTATTGCATCATACAGTTTGCTGTTGTATTAGTACGTATTATTTGGTTGAAAGAAAGAGAAACTCACTTAAACTAGCTGAACAGGAAATCTGTTATGAATAAAAGAATAAGAAGGAAACTCCCGAGATGCATGTGCAAGCAGCCAATTGAGCCTGAAGGACTAACTGAGGAGATGGGCAGATGGGCAGACTCTTCAACCATCTCTCGTCCCTCATCCTCTCTGGGTGACTGGTTCATTCTCCTGCTGAAAATCAACTTTTTTTGCGCCCTAGTCCCCATGCCAAAAAATGTGGGTGTCCCTCAGTTACCAAGTTTATCTGTTAGAGGTTAAGCCACACGAAGAGTGACTATCTCTTTTCGAAAGTGAAGCAATTGATTGGCCAAGTTTAGGGCAGGACTTATCTGGGGTGGGATGGATGGTGGGTGGGCAGGATCACATTGCACAAAACAGCCACCGCCTCTGTGGGTGGGGATGGGGCATTTAAGGGGAGCTGGGGACGTGGTAGGTCATCTAAAAGTTTCCATTAGAGTTACATACGTGTCTGATTCCCCAGCCAGACTGTTAGCTCCTTGAGGACGGTGCTAGTGGCTCATTCATCTTTGCATGCCTTTGCCAAGAAACAAATATTTATTGAATGAATTTATAACCAATTCTGGGGCCCTTAACTCACACGTTAGGCTCACACAAACATCTGAATTAATACATATAGACATATTCTGATAGACATTCTGACATATGATAAACACTGTGTGACAGACATTGTTCTAGTTTCCTGTCCATATTCTTTCTCACCATCTTTCTTAGCAGAACCCCAATTATTTTCCTTGGGGAAATATTAACATTTAGTTAGCAATGTTTACTGCTTTCCCAGAGGTGGTGATGTGACTCAGTTCTGGCCAATAAGATATTAGCCCAAGTTGCTAGTAAGGCATTTTTGAATACTTTGTAAAAGGAATGAATGTATCTGGACTGAACTTTTTGCTTTTCTCTTCCCCTACCTGGAGTGTGGATGTGATGTTTGGATGTGCAGCAGCCATCTTGTGACCACGAGAATGACGTTTGCTCCTTCAGATAGGGTAGCAGGAAAATACAAGGAGCCTAGCTCTTTGAGGACATTGTTAAATCTTTCCATACAAAGGATCAGCCCTGAACAGTATACCCCTAGACTTCTTGTTGCCTGAGACAAAAAGCAAACAAAAACAAAACAAAACTGATTTGCGTAAGCCACTGTTGGCTGTGTTTTCTGTTACTTGCAGCTGAATATAGCCCTAACAAACTTAAATCAACAACAACTATTTTAGCCAGGCATGGTGGTGTGTGCCTGTAGTTCCAGCTACTCGGGAGCCTAAGGCAGGAGGATGGTTTGAGCTCAGGAGTTTGAGACCAGCCTGGCCAACATAACAAGACCCTGTCTAAAAAAAAAAAACCATTTTAAACTAGAACTCATTTTTTAATTGTGCAAGTCATATTCTTACCTAAGGAAAGATACTAGGTCCTTCTAGGTCCTTTAGAGAGGTTTTGCAAAGTATTATCCATGGATGATGTGCCTCAGAATTACACAGTCTGCTTGTTTAAAAAGGCAAATTTCCAGAGTGCCTGTTTGTCCAATCTGATCTCCCAACTAAGAATCAGAATCACTGGGGCTAGGACCTGGAAATCTGCCCTTTTAACAAATTTCCCAGGGGATCTCCATGCTCAGAAAATCTTAAGAACCACCACCAAATAATCCAAACAAGTTTGAATCATTTGCTGCGCAGGAAGGAAAATGTAGCTAGTTTTAGTTTTTCTTTTTTTTTCAATTCAGCACTAATCTTCGCACATATCATGCTTAATTCAAATATAATCAAGGAGGGTCCAACCTCCCTCTGGAGGAGAGAGAACTGTCAAGCTTCAATGAGAGCACACAATTTCCTATGTGGTTTCAGCAAATGTTCTGCTTTCTTTATTAAGTTTATTTTAACTAAATTTTCTAAGCTTCCTCTAAATATGTCATAATAACCCTACTGCCTTTCTTTTTTGAGCACTGCCAATCATATTCCCATTTCATATATGCAATTCTGCATAGTATCATATTCTAATTGTCTAATAAATTTGAAATGAACACAATCCAATATAATTCTGATTTAATATTCCCTTGGTTTAGGCTTTCTTGAGTTATTAATTCTTTTTAGGCTCAGAATAGTCTTACCCAATTTTGTCTTCCTTATTGGACTAAAAGTTATTCCTTTTTTTTTTTTTTTTTTAGACAGAATCTCGCTCTGTTGCCTGGGCTAGAGCGAGTGCCGTGGCATCAGCCTAGCTCACAGCAACCTCAAACTCCTGGGCTCAAGTGATCCTCCTGCCTCAGCCTCCCGAGTAGCTGGGACTACAGGCATGCGCCACCGCGCCCAACTAATTTTTTCTATATATATATTTTTAGTTGTCCAGATAATTTTTTTCTGTTTTTAGTAGAGACGGGTGTCGCTCTTGCTCAGACTGGTCTCAAATTCCTGACCTTGAACGATCCACCCGCCTCGGCCTCCCAGAGTGCTAGGATTACAGGCGTGAGCCACCGCGCCCTGCCTAAAAGTTATTCTTATATGAAAAACATAAGGAGACACAATTTTCAAAACCCCAAATCTTGAATTTAAGTACGATCAGAGGTTTTTTATTAAGTAACACCAGAGACCATTGACCACTATTAGACACCCTAAACTATCCTGACCCTCAGTTTCGGAACCTCATTTCTCAAAACATGCCACAGTACATTCTCCTCACCGGTCCCTATGCTATGGTCGCTCATTCCTGACTCCTTCTCTTTGCTTATGCTGTTGCTCCCTAGGGTAGCCGACCCTGTCTCCTCTCGCCGCCTTCTTCAGTTACTCCAACATATTCCGCTAGCTCTCTTCTCCAAATTCTTATTCTGTTTACCAACACTACCACCTAATTTTTAATTTAATGAATTTATTTATTCTTAAGAGATGAGGTCTTGCTATGTTGCCCAACTGGCCTCGAACTCCTGGGCCCAAGAGATCCTCCCACCTCAGCCTTCTGAGTAGCTGGGACAATAGGCATGTGCCACTGTGCCCAGAAAATGACCTAATTTTTTAAATCTTCCCAAAAGATATTTTGGCATGTCAGTCTCCAACTAAAAATCCTTCACTAGCACTGTTTTCAACACTGAACATAACCTGAGCATCCCACGCTCTGCTCGGCGCCAGGGGTATACAGATGACTACAGCGCAGCCACTGTCCTATGGGAATTATGGACTGATGAGTTATTCATAACGGGGGTGCACTAGAATTCTCAAGTTGCCCACAGAATGGACTGGAAACAACTTCAAGGCCCTCCATGATCTGTCTCCAATTTATTTTGCCATTTTTATCTCCTCTTCCCTTTGATCCAAATACACTGGGCTACTTGCTGCTGGCCAAACACAGCTGCTTTCGTTCTCTTACTTTTTTTTTTTTTGAGACAGAGTCTTACTCTGTTGCTCAGGGTAGAGTGCCATGGCATCAGCCTAGCTCACAGCAACCACAAATTTCTGGGCTCAAGCAATCCTCCTGCCTCAGCCTCCCGAGTAGCTAGGACTGCAGGCATGCGCCACCATGCCCGGCTAATTTTTTCTATATATACATTTTTAGTTGTCCAGCTAATTTTTTTCTAATTTTTTAGTAGGAACGGGGTCTCACTCTTGCTCAGGCTGGTCTCAAACTCCTGAGCTCAGACAATCCACCTGCCTCGGCCTCCCAGAGTGCTAGGATTACAGGCGTGAGCCACTGAGGTGCCCGGCCCCTTTCTCTTAATTTGCTCACTTTGCTCTCTGCTTCTGAAATGACCTCTTCACTGCTCTACGCATGTCCATTCTGACTTATCCTTGAAGACCTAGATTTCAGATGCCAACTTCTTCGTGAAACATTATAATTGCTCGTGAAGTTCCAATTAAATCAAGTTTCTCAGAACTGCACATAACTGCACATAATACCAAATGCAATGGCAAGTTTGTGATTAAATCTTGATTTGAACAAACCAGCTGTAAGAGATTTTGGGGGTCAATTAGGGTAATTTGAGTATGAACTGGGTATAAAATGATATTAGGGAATTATTGTTAAACTTAGGAATTCTGTTATTGTAGTTATGTTAAAAAGTCATTCTTTTTAGATGTGAAAATTGAATTAAGTAGAGTTAAATGTTATGATAGCTCAAAAATGGATGAAGGAAACAAAGCAAAATGAAAATTTGGTAATGGGAATACTATAGATGTTTTTGGATTATTCTTTCTACTTCTCTGTGCATTTGAAAATATTTCTAATCAAAAATGAAAACAAGAACTCCAGATATTTTTTTGCCAATAAAAGTAAGACATGTTCACTAAAGAAAATCTGGGGACAAAGAAAAGTAACACAAATAAAAAGAAAACATTATCCTACCACACAGAGATAACCATTGTTTATATAATGATGCATTTCCTTCTATAAGCTTATAAACCTAATTATTTTATTTATTTATTTTTTATTGACAAAAAATTGTATGTATTTATGGTGTATGGCATGGTGTTTTAAAATACACAGTTCTTTTTATTTTACAAAATTGTGATTACTCTGGACACATAGTTTTGTACTGATCTCAGATTTTGGACGTATAAGGACGTATAAAAAAGGTGGAAAGAAGAGCATATAAATAAAAGAGAGGCTGAGCGTGGTGGCTCATAATCTTAGCACTTTGGGAGGCCGAAACAGGAGGATTGCTTGAGGTCAGGAGTTCAAGACCTGAGCAAGAGCAAGACCCAGTCTCTACAAAAAACAGAAAAATTAGCCAGACAGGTGGTGCATGCCTGTAGTCCCAGCTACTTGGGAGCCTGAGGCAGGAGGATCACTTGAGCCGAGGAATTTGAGGTTGCAGTGAGCTATGATGACACCACTGCACTCCAACCAGGGATAAAGAGCAAGACCCTGTCTCAAAAAAATAAAAGAGAGAGAGAGAGAATGCTACAATTTCTAAGTATGTTATATATTAATAAAAAGTTAAAACACAAAAAAAAGAAGAAGAGAAAGAAAGAAAATTCACTAAACAGAGAGAATGATGCAGATAAACCTCGCAGACTCACATACCAGCCATTAGTTCTCTTACAATCCTAGATCCCACCTAGCTCAATGGCGCATTTCAAACCATCCCAGAACCACTTGGCTCTTTGCAGGTGCCAGCATTCGTAGGTCTCACTGTAGGCTCTCCATGTTACTATGTGCTTCTTGAAGGAAATCACCAGCCTGGCTAACTGGGATCACCACAGCCATCAGCCACTCCAGCTGGGCCATCGCTGCCTTGGGTTTCCTGCCCTGCTCTACCTAGAACTCCTTCCCAAAGCTCCCAGTCTACACCTTGCCACTGCTCTTTTCTTCAAACATGCCTTTTTGTCAATGTTAGCTCCAGCAACAGGACTCACATTTTTTCTTTACAGAAATATCATTCAAATATTTTAATTCTTTTCATAATCATATATAATAACATTAAATACATTTTTAAAGTTAGAAATTGCTACACATCCCACCACATCAATGCAACTGATTTTACATTTACATTTTCATCATCTCTCTAGAAATTTGCACATATTTCTTTACTGGGAATATGCTTATATTGTTAAAATTTTATATATATTACATAATCTTTTTGAGTTCCATTTTAAATGGCCACATCATATAATCCAAAGAATTGAAATACCTTCTGATGATCTGAAATAAATTGGAACCATTCCCTGGTTATCAGACACTTTATATACTTTATTCTACAACCTGGTTTTTGCACTTCCTAGATCATGGACCTTTTCCCAAGTCAGTACATATATTTTCTACATTATTTTAAATGATTGTGTAGCATTCTGTAATAAGAATATAATTTTTTTAATATTTAAATTTTTTTCGATTTTTCAATTTTTGTAATTTTTTCCATTTTGAATAGTTAATACACTCCATGTTGTAAAATCAGAATAAATAAAATGATACACAGCAAAAAGTCACTCTCCTCTCTTAGTTCTCATTCCCACACCAGTATGGAACCTTTTTTCTTAGTATCTTACATTTCCTTTCAGAGTTTATTTAGGCAGATACAAGTAAATACAAATGTCATTCCTTTTTTTCCCTCTCTCTTCTTAATTAGAATGTAATATATTTATATGTACTGTCCCTCACTTTGTTGTATTTTTTTTTTTTTGAGACAGAGTCTCGCTCTGTTGCGTAGGCTAGAGTGCCATGGTGTCAGCCTAGCTCATAGCAACCTCAAACTCCTGGGCTCAAGCGATCCTTCTGCCTCAGCCTCCTGGGTAGCTGGGACTACAGGTATGTGTCACCATGCCTCGCTAATTTTTTCTATATTTTTAGTTGTCTGACTAATTTTTTTTTTATTTTTAGTAGACATGGGGGTCTTGCTCTTGCTCAGGCTGGTCTCGAACTCCTGACCTCGAGTGTTCCCCCCCCCTCGGCCTCCCAGAGTGCTAGGATTACAGGTGTGAACCACTGTGCCCAGCCCCTCACTTTGTTTTTTGCAATTAATAACTTATCTTGGAGATTGTTCCAACTCAGTGCATGGAGAGTTTCCTCATTCTTTGTTCTACAGATGGCCGGCTCCCTGCCATATGGATGTCATCCTTGACTTCCACATGTGGACATCGTGGTCATCACTTAAACTCCTGATCCCATCTCCTCCCATTAATTCCAAAACTTTGTTCCATCCATTATCCACTTCAATCCCCTTTTTACTGACTTGCATTTTTTCCCCTACAAACATGTCAGGTCTCTTATATGCTTAGAGAGAACTTTCCCTTTACTATGAGGTCCCTGAAAGCTCCTGTAACCTGCAAACCTCTAGATAGAAGTGTCCATAGTCTTCATCCACAGCTTCCTTTTCGCCACTCATTTTTTCCTTGACACTTTGTGATCTGCCTGCTGCTTTCTTTCTCTATTACAATTGATTTCTGGAAGATCATCTAACAGAAATATTCAGCAGGCTGGTCTATTTCTCTGTCCTCACCCCTCCAACATCTGAAAATGGATACCTATTCATTCACTCCTTGACCTCTTATAAAATGGTTTCTGTCCATTCTACCCCCTTCATACTAAAACTGGTCTCCAGGTGATCTTCTAACCTGTTAATGGACAATCTCCCGGTAACCTGGCCATGGCTCACTTCTTCCACCCCCACTTCAGGTTCTCCTGTTAAACCTACTCCCCACCATAGCCGAAGCCCTAGAGATTCTGTCTTCCCAATGGCTTCCCTCATCTCCTCTGCCCTCAATCTGTTATTGTCTATTACCCCTAAATCAGATCTTAATTTCTGATTATCTGGACTGTTAATAGTGGGCTCCTAACGAATCTTTCTCTCTCCAGCCTTTTTCTGAAAACAGCAGGTTTTACATCATTCCCTTCTTCAATACTCTTATTTCCAAATCAATTAAGCACAAACTCTCCAATCTGATATTCAAGTACTTCCACAATTTTAACACAATTCAATATGTATTGGTATCAGTCAGCACTATCTTCCACTGCTGTAGTAAGCATACTCTATGCTCCAGCCAAAGCCGTCTGTTTATTTTTCACAGAATACAGCATGTGTTTTTGCACCTCCAGGCTTTGGCTCACCCTTTTTTTGTTCACCTGGATTATGCTTCTCCATCTCTGCTGTTCTAAATCTCTTGCTCCCCTAATTTCCCTTGCCATGATATCTTCACTGATCTTCCACCAAATGTATATAGTTATTTGTGCAGTTTTCATATTTCCATGCTGGACTCCAAATTCCGTTACAATTCCATGCTGCATTTAGTGAGCCCTTCTGTGTGCCAGCCACGTGCAAAGTGATCAACTTGCATTATCTCATTTAATCCACATATTAACATCATTAGACCCGGACTCTCCCATTTAACATTAAACAAACTGAGGCTCAGGGAGATTGAGCAGCTTGCAGCTATCATGCAGCTAATGGTGGTGGAATCAGATCCCTCCCTGAGATTCACGTTTGTGTTACTTATCATAGACAGCACGGTGTCCACCACCTACACGGCACTCAACCTTTGTGTCAGCTCCGCATGTTAAAAACGGTGTCTGCCTGTAGACCAAGACCCCAAGGAGATGTTGGGGGAGGGATCGACACAGTAATGAATTAGGATAGCAAGCTTGTCGGTGATGTTTCCAAATTTTCACTATTGGGTTATAGAGCTTTAGAAATAAGTATTTACAATACAGAGTTACTAAACAGGATTGTATTTACTGTTATGTAGTATAATTGTTATGGGTAGGTTAGTTTTATCTTTCTGATTTTGTTGTTATCTCCCCGGGATTATCTCTATTCTCTTGTGTTCTCACAGCTTTCGGCGCATTGCCCAACACACGGTGTGCGTACTTGTTGATTTTAACGTATGTGTGTTTGCATATGTGCACAGCAACTGGGTAGAGGACGTGGGTGCGGGTTGCAGTTTACATTCCTTCTCCCCATTCTTGTTCCTTTGAGCAGCTGCAGCCTGGATGCTTTCCTTCTCGGGGTGTGGGGGAGGCAGAACCGCTGACCCTTTAACAAGTTGTCCCTCACAGAACAGGTGTCTCCCCCGACTCTCAGTAGAGAGGGATGGCTGGATACTTAGTGACATCAGCCACGGGCCAATGAGAAGTCAGGCTTCGGCAGCCGCGCCAATGGGCGGCCGGGGGCGGGCCGGGTTTCCTGGGAGCCGGGCTGGCCGGGCTGGTCCTGCGGCCGCCGCGGAGTCTCGGCCGCTCACGCCGCCCGCGGTGGCTCCGGCGACTCCAGGCGGCTCCGGTGGCGGCGTCGTTTCCCTGCCCGCGCGGCTCCCAGACACACTGCTCGGGCGCCTCCCGCCGCGGCGCAGCTCCCGCCGCTCAGGCTCCCGCGGTGGCGCGGCTCATGCCCCCAGGCGCGGGGCGCGCAGGCCGGCCGGCCGCCGCTGGGAAATAGGCCCCCGGGGGCGGCGGCGGCGGGACCATGGCGCGGATAGCCGGGGCGCCGGCAGCCTACAGGGACGAGTTCTCCTTCGTCAGCCCGCTGGTGAAATACCTGCTCTTCTTCTTCAACATGCTCTTCTGGGTGAGTCTTGGGGGTCGGGGGGGCACCTGGGCTGCAGGGTACCCCGGAGGGCGGAGTGGTCTGTCCGCGGCTGAGGAGGGGGCGGCCGAGATGCCCGGCTCAAGGCGAGCGCGGTGAGCGGCACTGCCTAGTTTTCTGGGCCGACGGCACTTTGGGGGAATTTATCATGGGGAGGGACACCACAGTGGCACCGTGTCTGGAGGTGGCGTGGGAAGGAGGGGGATATGCAAGGGATTCAATAAAGACACGGATATTTTCTGGGGGTCGGATGAGGGTCTGTGTCAGGCCAACAAGGTGGGTTCAAGGAAGGAGCGGGTTTTCCTGTTGGCCCAAGGCAGACGCACGGGCACGTTCATGATTGGGGGACTTTCAGTCCTGAGGGCTGGGAGGCCCCGCTGGCAAAGGGAGAAGAAAAAGGGAGGGAAAAACCCAAACCTTCCCTCCCACTTGCTTCAGAGAGGATGGGTTAAGGGGCTTCATCTCTTCCTTTTGCAGGCCTCTAGTGGCCCACCAGAGGCTGAGAAGATTGGCCTCCAGGTGCAGATGTCTTTCCCATCCCAACACTGCCTCAGACTTTGCCTGCTTCCCTTCCTCAGGGCCAGATTCCACCCTTGGGGTCTGACAGTCCTCAGCTTCTTTAAGTAGAACCCTGTGTTGGGCTGGAAGGCCAGGGGTCTTTTCAGAATCTTCTTCTTGGGGGTGGAAAAGTAGAAAAAGTATTGGACTGGGGCTCTAGACACCTGGATTCTCATCCCCACTGTCAGTAATTGTTGACTGACCCGGGCAATTATGTTCACATCTGCAGGCTTTAGTTCCTTCCCCCATAAAATCAAACCCAGTATGATTGGGGTGGCAGAAATACTCTGTTGGAGCTGAGAATTCGGCTGGACCAAATTATGAAAAACTAGCTCAATCCTGTTTCACTGCCAAAGAGTCCCTGGGCCCCTTGGGATGTGAGACCGTAGGGAGGTCCTTCCCCCCGTCCTCCATTTCTCTTCTGTCTCCTTCCACACCAGAGCTGCTGCTCTGGGAACCCATGGTCCATGCCCACCTCTGCTGGAGACCTAAAGTCCAGACTTGGAGGAGAAAGGAATCTTGAGTCTAAAAATATGTTTCCTGGGAGAGGGAGCAGACCGGTGCTAGAAAGGTTTCACAGGCGCTATGGGGTGAAGTACAGACACAAAGCTCTTAAGTGATGGCCTGTTGGGACAAATGAGAGAAATCCTGGAGGGTGGTGATGACAGCTCACTCTCCGCCATCGTACTCCTGGGAAAAATGAAATTTAGGCTCCTATAAAATTCTCAGTTTTAGAACTAGAAAAAAATTTAGAAGACATCTTGTCCAGCATCTGCATTTTATCTATAAAATATAGAAAGCTGAAGCATAGAGATGTTAAATGTTTTGTCAAAAGTCCAAAGGTTGGTTAGCGGGCTTGGTCTGGTGATTTTTCTACTAAGCACAGTGCCTCTAGGGGAAGTCCTTGGCCCAGAGGGCTGCTACTCTCGCTGGGGTATTGGCAGCATTAGTAGTTAACCAGTCAACCCAAGTTCCCGTGGTCTAGGTTCTGCTTCAGCTGGAGGTTAGGGAAGAAGCAGAAAATCCCTCTCCACCACTCTGCTAGGGCTGGGGGAATGTGCTAAGGGGAACTCCCCACCTACAGGCAAGTACCAGTGAAGCTTCCTACATGCTCACTGAGTGTGCCAGGCCAGTGACATGCCATCCTTGGAGCCAACACTAGCATCCCAGAGACCTCGGGTTGTCGTTCTGGCTTCCTCTGTCAGCCAAGACTGTCTCCTTTGGAGCCATTGGCAACTCACCCTTGTCTGTGCTCTCCAGCAACAACAGCTGGGTGCATCTGTTACACTTGTGTTCCTGGTCATTTTTTTCTTTTTTTACTTCCTCGCCCCCCTTTTATCAGACAAATGACTTTGGGAGGTTGCAGCCAAGAGAGAGTTTGGATCCATAGACCCATTTACCTTAATAAGAATGTTTCACTCAAGGTCAGAGGACCTGGCTAGCCAAGCTAGCACCACCCCAAATTAGAGTAGAGCCCCTCTTGGACCTACCATAGACTCATAAAAAAATCAGAGGCTCTAGAAATAGCACACTGCAGGACAAGAGGCCCAGCTTCTTTCTGGCACCAACTTACTGTGTGACCCTAAGCCAATGTATCTGTCTCTCTGTCCTTAATGCTTCTCCTCTAAAGGAGAAAAATTTTCTGCTTTGGTGAACTATTTAGAGATGAGTGAATCACTTTGGGGGCTGTTTTCTTTCTTCAAGACTTGGGGCTAGATCTAAGGATGAATCTCTGTGTCCTGGTCTCTCTGGAATGTTGCCCTTCCTAGGGAGCAGTACTTTTCAGGCATTACTGAGTGTCACTTCTCCCCCAAGCCCAGAGCTGCAGAGTTACATTCCACACAAGTACAGCTGGAGATAAAGGGCTGCTTCCCCAGATCAGGGGTTATCTTTCTTGTCATCGCCTCTTCAAGGACTGGCTACTGTGCTCTCTCTTTTGCAGAATTCTACCATCCTAATCAAATTCCCCTCATCCGCTCAGGAAGCACCCATGGGTGGGATGGTCAGCTCATACCCTTTGCAGGCAGAGTGCATGTTCTGGCCAGCTGCTAGGGTTGCTGTGTAGGGATGGTGTTTGTATCTGTGCCTGGAACACATTAGGAAGGTGGCCAGCACTGCCTGGGCTCACGCTCAATGGTGGCGATGGTGGTGGCTATCTCTGCAACTGTTCTAGGAGCCCTGACTCTTGGGGCATTTGGAGTCTGACTCAGAAAGCTGTTGGCTCCTTTGGGTGTTCATGTTTGAAATCTCACTTCTCCTTTGGTCTGGGAGTTCTGATTTTCTTCCCAGAATCATGTTGCTGAGTTACAGATTGTTGGGATCCCATGGCCTAGAGTAATTACTCCAAGATGCTAGAAGTTGTATTTAAATCTTTTAGTTAGGAAGTAGCTGCCTTTCCTCACCTCCCTCTGTTGGACAGCTCTGAACAGAGGCAAGACATTGGGGTGGTACTGGGGCATCCGTTGTCAGGAATATTATCAGTGCTGCCCTCTTCCTTCCCTTCTGGTCCTATTTCCCACTCAGGGCAGGAGTTGGGTGGCTTTTGAGTCAGGCAGAGCCCAGAAGCTCAGATCTCCAGCCCCTGTGTCTCAGCCCAGGCTTCTTTGGTGGCCATGCCTCAAGGCTCCCATGGCAACTTGCATATACTTTGATGGTCACATCTCTTACCTGTGCTGCAATTGTGTGTGTATTTATCTGTCTCCTCCTCTATACTTCGGGCTCCTGAGGGTAGGCATTGGCCTATTCACTTCTGGATTCCCAGTGCCCGGCTGTGTTTGGCAGAAACTAGATACTTATTGAATATTTATAGAATGGAGAGTGCGAGAGCAAACCTCACAGGGCAGAGGCATAACACCCTTCCTGCCTCCCTCATGGACACTGGTCTGTCAAGATGCAGCACAACTTGGAGTCCTCGAGCATTCTTGGTGGTATGGTACCCAACTGTGTTCTCCTCCGAAATGGGTCTTGTGGCCTGGAACCTCTCTCTCTAGCCAGGTGAGAAAAAGTAGCAGCCGTCCCTTCCAGCATCTTCTCTGAGCCACACATAATTACCCTCTATAGCGTCTGAACTTTTTCACTTCCACTGCAGCACTATGGACCCCCATTCAGATCTACCCTAGGCTGATCCAAGCCACTGGTGAGGCATCTTCCTCAAGAAATCCACTCTCCCGTCCAGCAGTATTGTATAGGAGTCCCTAGAGCACTCAGAATCACCATAGACCACCTGCAGCACCGTCTTGTCACCTGGCTCAGAAGCCACGAGGAAGTAACCAGGCATCAAGCCTGGCAAAAACCCCTTCTAAGTAGCCACCCAACCCCCCAATCCTCCTCCATACTTCCAAATACACTAGGAGGCAAAGCTCACCCCTCCCACTTCCTCCTTACCTTCCCCAGGCACTAGCCTGGCTTCAATAACTGAAATAGCCAGATTCTTTTTATAAAAACCACAAAAAAAAATGCAAAATACTAAAAATGAAGAAGAAGAAAAGCATACCCTTTGCTATGCAGGTCACATGCATGCCTTCCTAACTCTCCCAGCAGCTCTATTTGCCTTGTACCAAGTAGAAAATCGTAAACTTCAAGCAGCCTTTAAAAAGAATAAAAGAAAACATAAAGTGCCTCTCAGAGTCTGGGTATTAGGCTGTATGTTGGACCGGTCACTCCAGGGCCGTGGGTTTGACTGTTGATATTAATATTACTGTGAGCCCTTGGGGACTTCCCTTCCTCATTCATAACCTTAGAAGACCAAAACCAGCCATGGCTGGAGGAAGATGCCAAAGGCTTGGCCCCAGACATTGGCAAGGAAAGAGTCTTGTGGACTCCTCCACTCCAGAGGGACAGTACCATCCAACCCAGAGGGAGAAAGCTGAGAGCCAGTTTCACACAGACAGTTGCCAGCTCAGAAATCCAGACACAGGAGTGCCAGGGTGACCACAGAAGGACCAGCATGTGCAGATCCTGGGCAGGGAGAGAGTGCCCTGCTTTGGGTCTAGAAAGCTGTGACTTCTTTGACTTCATCCAGAAATAAGGATGGAAAGGACTGAGCAACCAGAGGTGAAGGCCCCTCCCTCCCCACTTCCCTCTGAGTAGGGACAGGGTCTGATTCCCACACAAGGAACCAATCTACCCTCAGCGGTCCCCCATCATCATCTTCAAAACAAGAGGGAAAGAGATTCTGAGGAGGAGGAGGGGACTCTGAGCCAGTTCCCTTGCTTCTTGCAAACCGGATTTTGGAAGACAGACAAGACCAGGGCTTTTCCTCGGAGGCTGCTCGGGCTGGCATGCCGTCATGCCATGCTGTGTCTTCCCTTTTCAGGGTGCTGTTCCAGCAACTTCCCTCTGAGCTATCTGCTGGGCCTGCCACCACCCTGGAACCCCCTGGCCCTATCTTCCTTCCCTTGCTTGAGCCCCACCCCATTTGGAGATTACCAGCTGCTCTCCGAGGGAACTGTAGTCAGCTGCTTCTTCCTACCTCCAGTGATGGCTGAGGTGAACGCACGGGACCCTGGGGTTGCTGTGAGGCAGAGACAGGAAGGCAGCCATGTGGCTGAGGTCATAAGGCTTTGGGGACACCTGGACCTAGATTCCAGTCCCACTACTCACTAACTGAGTGAACCGTATAAAGTTACTTGAATTCTCTGAGCATCAGTTCTATAAAATGGAGATACTGATGCCCTCTTGGGGTTGTGATCAGAATTAAGTGAGATAGCATATATAAAGCATTTAGTCCAATACTTAGCCCTTAGCATTCAACAAAAGGTAGCTACTACTACTGTCATTGGAAATGGCTCCTAGAGATCCCCTGTTGGGGGTGGATTTGGAGAACTAGGCTGACCACTTCTCCAGGGAAGAGGAAAGAGAGAGGCAAGCAGATGGGGATTGAGTCTAGGTAAAGGCTTGGCATGGTGGCTCACGCCTATAGTCCCAGCACTTTGGGAATCCAAGGTGGGAGGCGTTCAAGTTTAGGTAAGGGCCAACCTTTGCTGAACCTCCTTTGATCACACTGCCACCATTAGCCAGAGAGAGATGATACCTAATGATATCTTTATATTTTCTAGTTTATGGAGAAATTTCATATATATCCAAGGATCAGAGTCCCTCTGTTATCTCTGAGGGCCTTCCCTAGGTTTACTCCTCAGGGCTTGTCATACCACCTTGGTTTTAAGGTGCAATCAAGTGGAAATGGACTCTAGGACATAATTTGCCTATAATTAATGACATTTGGGTTTGGGAGCCAGGAGAACAATCCTTGAGGTTGTAGGACCTCAGCGGGGGACCCTGCAACCTTTCCTTTCTTAGTGCTGATGGCCTTGAAGTAGTGTCCTAGGGGCTAGAATAATGGTTTTTCCTCACAAACATCAAATCATGGCTATCTTTTCCCATTTGTAAGAAAAAAGTTTTAAGATAATGGAGAGAATTTTCTCCATCTTCGGTTTTCTCCCATGAACACTAGTACCTGTAGCTGCTAATCTGCCAGCAAGTGCTAGCAAAAGGCAAAGGGAAGAGGACCATGAGCAAATGAATATTATGGAAAACTAGGAAACTATTTATTTAGAGTATTGCCTGTATTGTTTTATGAGATTGAGAGACATATGTCTAACAGCCACAGTTCTGTTAGTAGAATTGTTTATTTCTATGATAGAAATTAATATATTGTGCTCCTTCACATGATACACTGAGAAGGATATAATAATATCTTTGTAATACTTCTGTCAAAAATTTGTAATCTAAATCCAATGATGAGGAAACAACTAGACAAATCCAAACTGAAGGACATTGTGCAAAACAATTGGCTGGGACTTACCGTAAATGTCAGTGTCCAAAAAATGTCTAATCGGAACCCTCATACATTGCTAGTGGGAATGTAAAATGGTGTGGGAACCAGTTTGGCAGCTCCTTTAAAAATTAAACATGGAATTACCATATGACCCAGCAATTCTACTCCTGGGTGTATACCTGAATAAATGAAAAACAAGTATTCAAACAAAAACTTGTACACAGATGTTCATAGCAGCACTATTCACAATAGCCAAAAGATGGAAACAACTCAAATGGCCATCAGTGAATGAATGGATAAACCAGTTGTGTTATATTCACACAATGGAATATTATTCAGCCATAAAAAGAAATGAGGTTGTGATACATGTTACAATGGGGATGAACCTTGAAAACATTATGCTAAGGTAAAGAAGCCAGACACAAAGGGCCACATATTGTGTGATTCCATTTATATAGGAAATGTCCGGAATAGGCAAATTCATAGAGACAGAAAGCAGATTTGTGGTTACCAGGGGCTGGGGGAAGGTGAAGAGGTGGAGGAAATGGGGAGTGACTGTTTAATGGGGACAGAGTTTCCATTTGGGGTATGAAAAGCTCTGGAACCTGAGCATAGTGATGGTTGCACAGCAATTTGAATGTACTGAAGGCTACTTAACTGTATACCTTAAAATGGTAAAATTTAAAAATACCATGTTTAAATTGGTAAATTTTGTGTTATATGTATTTTACCACAGATTTCAAAATCCAGTGTCTTGAAAGACCAAAAACAAAGGAGAAAAAGGAAAAGAACAAAAGCCAAGAGAGTGTTCCAGGCTAAAGGAGATTTAATCACCAAATGCATGATCCTTGATCAGATCCTGAATCAGAAAAATAAATAAATAAATAAAATCGTTACAAAGGACATTATGGGGATAATTAGAGAAAGTTAGGGACTGTAAATTAGGTAACAATAATAGTATATTAAAGTTTTAAAAAGAATTTAATAAGTCAGAATCTGTAGTGCATACCAACAGAGCACTGTGGCTTCCCAGTACTCTGTTATTTGAACAATTTAAAGATACACTGCTTAAGCTTTGGTGTGACTGCAGGGAAATCACTCTCATTAAACTTTGTAAAACGGTATGCAAGTGAACTCCAGTTTAAGAAAATCTGATATTTAAAAATGTAGATATAAGGCTGGGCAAAGTGGCTCATGCCTGTAACCTAGCACTCTAGTAGGCTGAGGCAGGAGGATCGCTTGAGGCTAGAAGTTCCAGACCAGCCTGAGCAAGAACGAGATCCTTGTCTTTACCAAAAATAGAAAAATTAGCCGGGTATGGTGGTGCATGCCTGTGATCCCAGCTACTTGGGAGGCTGAGGCAAGAGGGTCATCTGAGCCCAGGTTGAAGTGAGCTCACTGTACTTTAGCCTGGGCATCAAAGTGAGACCCTGTCAACCCCACCTAACAAATTGGGTGGGGTTTTTAAAAAAACTAGACTTTATTTTTCAGAACAGTTTTAACTTCACAGAAAAGATAGTACAGAGATGGACATGTCTCAAAAAACTAAAAATAGGCCAGACACAGTAGCTCACTCCTATAACCCTAATACTTTGGGAAGCCAAGGCAGGAGGATCACTTGAGGCCAGGAGTTCAAAACCACCCGAGCACCCAGACACTGTGCCCAGCATATTTCCTTAGTTTTCACTTAATGTTCTTCTGTTGTAGGATCCCATCCAAGACACTACATCACATTTAGTTGTCATGTCTCCTTAGGTTCCTGTTGGCTGTGACAGTTTCTCAGACTTTCCTTGTTTTTGATGGCCTTGACAGTTTTAAGGAGTGCTGGGCAGGTATTTTGTATAATGTCCTTTTACTGAAACTTGCCTGATGTTTTTCTCATGGTTATACTGGAGTTATAAGTTTTTGGGAGGAAGACCACAGAGGTAACGTGCCATTTTCATTGCATCTTAGCACATCATACTAATGATTCGCCAACATCATCAGTGTTGATATTGACTTTGATCACCTGGCTTGAGGTAGTGTTTGTCAGGTTTCTCCATGGTATAGTTAGTCTTCCCCCTCCCCCACCCCCTCCCTTTTTCGTACTATGCTCTTTGGAAGAAAGTCGCTATGCGCACTCTACACTTTAGGAATAAGGAGTTATGCTCTATCTCATTGAGGGTGGAATATCTACATAAATCATTCAGAATTCTACTGCATGGAAGATTTGTCTTTTTCCCCCATTTATTTATTCAATAAGTCATTTATTTATATCAGCATGGACTCACATATATATATTTTATACTTTGGGTAATAATTCAATACTTCTCTATTTATATTGATGCTCGACTTGTTCCATTGGCATTTCAATTGGCTCTTTCAGTTGGCTCCTGTGTCTGTTTGGCATACTCACATTGATGTGGGTATTGAGGTGGGGGTTTTGTTTTTGTTTGTTTTTGAGCATTTCCTTAATTTCTGGTACTACAAGATGCTCCAGGTTCATCGTGTATATTTCCTGCCCCAGTCCTAGAATCAGCCATTTCTCCAAGGAGCCCAAGGGATAGCTATTTTTATTACAAGATGATTACTCTCCTTACATAAGGATAAAAGTACTGGTGCGTGCAAATTATTTCATATAATTTGATTGACAACTTATCAGGAACATACATTTTGCTAAAAGCTAGACTCAGCCATTTTAAAAACTGTATCTAGCTTTTAAAAGTTTCTAGCCAGGCTTCATTCTAGCCAGAATGTGAAAAGCCATCCTAAGAAAAGAAGAATCTTTATCTCCATCCTCATTGTGAAAGGAGGTCATTGGTGATATTGTGCGGTGTTATAAAGATTTTGCAGCAAAAACTGATGTAGTAGAAAGAGCACCAGAATGAGATCAAAAAATTGGATTTAGTCTAGATATTGCCAGTGCACCCACATGCATGTGGTCAAGTATCACTTCCAGTCTTTCAGCCTCATCTGTAAAGAGAGGGGAGTGGCCAAACCCATTTTTAAAGTCTATTAACTCTAAAATGTGATACTGGCTGGGCATGGTGACTCATACCTATAATCCTAGCACTTTGGGAGGCTGAGGAGGGAGGATAGCTTGAGCCCAGGAATTCAAGACCAGCCTGAGCAACATAGCAAGACCTTGTCTCTACAAAAAATAGAAAAATTAACTGGATGTGGTGGTGCACACCTGTTGTCCCAGCTACTTGGGAGGCTGAGGCAGGAGGATTGCTTGAGGTGAGGAGTTTGAGACCAGCCTGAGCAACATAGTGAGACACCATCTCTACAAAAAATAGAACAATTAGCCAGGTATAGTGGTGCATGCCTGTAGTCCCAGCTACTCAGGAGGCTTGCTTGAGTAGTTTGCTTGAGCCCAGGAGTTTGAGGCTACAGTGAACTGTAATCACACCACTGTGCTGCAGGCTGGACAACACAGTGAGAACTTGTCTCTAAATAAATAAATAAAAATAAAAAGTGATGCTATTAACAGCAGCATCACTAACTTTGGAAAGGCAGTAGCCTTGAGGAGTCCGGGATGGGAAGTGGGAGCAGGAATGGCAGTGTGTAAGGTCCAGCTGTGAAGTGCAGAATTTGAGAGCTCAGGGGAGAGGCATCATTAATGATCATATTAAATATTAAAAATAATATTAAAGTCTTAATCTTGATTTTAATGTAGCCTGAATCTGCTGCTCTAGCTCCCTGGCTGATTGTGCTTTAGGCTGATAGGTTTTCAGACTTGGCTGCACATTGGAATCACCTGGAACTCATTCAGAAATACTGTTGTCTGCATCCCAGTGCCAAAGATTCTGATCCACTTGATTTGGGGTACAGCCTAGGCATTCGGAGTTTTTTAAGTCTCTCCCCCACTCCCAAACTCCCGGGTGATTCTAATGGCAGCCAAGGTCAAGAACCACTGTTTTCAGCTATAAATGCTATTGTCCATCCACCATGTAACACACAGCTTATAGGTCCTCAGGGTACCTTGTACACAGCAGCTGATGAATTGGGTTTGGACAGTGTGTTAGTTTCCCATTGGTGCTGTAACAAATTACCACAAACTTACTGGCTTAAAGCAACACAAATTTATTTTCTTATATTTCTGAAGGTCAGAAGTCCAAAACAGGTCTCTTAGGCTACGATCAGGTCTCAGCAGTGCCACATTCCTTCCGAAGCCTCTAGGGATGAATCATCTCCTTGCCTGCCCCAGCTTTTAGAGGCTTCCAGGATTCTTTGATTCATGGCACCACATCATTCCCACCTCTACTTCCATTGTCATATCTCCTTTGACTCTGACCCTTTCGCCTCCTTCTTATAAGGTCTTTTGGGTCCTCAGGGATAATCTCCCCATCTCAAAATCCTTAATCACATTTGCAAAGTCCCTTTGGCCATGTAAGGTAACATATTCACAGGTTCCAGGAATTAGGACATAGACATCTTTGGGGGGACATTATTCTACCTACCACAGATAAAGACAGAGCAACTGCTGTAATTACAACATAAATAGAATTGAGTACCCTGCGCTATGCGGCACCTCTTTACTTTCCCTTTCTTGTTTTAGCTACATTAGAATTTAGTCAGAGACCATCTTTGTGGAAACTTACACACCCTAGTGAAAAGTTAACATGTGAATAAACAGTGAGGAGCCTGGGAGCAACAGAAATAAAGAGCAGACACATCATTTTAAATGGTCCGGTAAAATGATATTCAGAACCATAATTGGCACTGGTGAGTTTTAAAGGGCAGAGATGCTCATTCACTCTGGCAGAGGGTTGGCCTCCAGGCCTGGGGATGACTGGCATCTCTGCTGTGTGGTTTCCCTGCCTCCCCATTGTTCCCTGGGCCTGGTCGTGCTGTGGAACCAGAAGCCAGCTGGCACCTCCAGCCCCACAGGGCTCTGCTAGCAGCTCCCTTTCTCCTGCACAGAGTGTGAGGGCTGGTGGATAATGCATCGGGCCCTGAGTTAGAGGCAGGGTCAAATGATGGGGGCCGAAGAGACGGGGCTGAGGAGGGTCCTGAAAGACGTGGTTTAAGATGAGGGTTCGCCATTTACTGCTGAATGCACCTGCCCTCCCCTGCCAGATGGCAGAGGACCTTGATAAAGGAAGCCTACAGGGAAAAATGTCATTCTCCTGAGACACTAGTCTGACCCTATTGCCTGTTCTAGAGACCCAGCTCCCTTCTTTCACCAAAGCCCCAAAGTGGCTCTTTCCAGCTGGCTTCTCCCTTACGGGACAGTGGAGTCTAGCCAGCCACTTCCTTCCCCACTGAGTTGGTCAAGTCCCTGCTGCTGAGAACTCTCTCCTGCCAGAGCTTGGTCCCATCTATTGCCATGGCAACAGCCAGCTGCTGCTTAGCACCAGCCTGGAGGCTGGGCACAAAGAAAGGGTAGCCAAGGGAGGCACACACTGGGCTGTCCTCACTCCTGGAGGCCTGGTGGGTTCAGAAGGCTTCTTTGGGGATTCCTGGTAGTCTCTGATGGGTTTGTTCTCTCAGGGAGAAGCCACAAAATTTGAAAGATCTAAACTCCTCTTATTACTCCACACTGGAATCAGAGTTTATAAAGATAAAGGTTCCTTTGCCTCAGCAGCTCCAGTACTTTGGCACACTCTTTCACATTGGAGTGTACTTCCTTCTTGTACTTGACACCATCTTGACCTCTAAGAAGGTTAAAGAGCTGGGAGTGTGCATCTGCCCAAGCCTGCTCTAGCTGTAACAGCTGCCCTTTGATGTAGATGGATTAGAATTCAAAACCTCACCATTTCTCTGTGACCCTCGGCAAGTTAACTATTAGGAATGATAGATAATATGTATTGTCAGGCATTGTGTTAACTGCTTTCCATGCATTATATTATTTGATTCTCACAGTAATCTTGTTAGATGCAGTTGTTTGTTTGTTCTTAATTCCCATCTGCAGATACAGAAACTGAGGCTCAGAAATTTGCCCCACATGAGCCTAAGTTTGACTCATTCTGAAACCCTCGTTCTTAATCACTGTTCTGTACTAACCTTGTATTGACTTAATTTCCTCACCTGTAAGATTGGGAAAATATCCACCTTCCGAGATAATTGTGTTGCGAAGATTGAATGAAATGATTTGGTAAAAGTTATCTCATGGAGCTAAAGCACTGTCAGATACTATCAGCAATATACCTGGGGAAAGATGCTCGCCTCTGGGTCCTGGGGAAGTTGTCTCTCTCCTATTCTCCTGGAAGGTTACTCATGGCATTCAGAGCTCTCTGGTTTCCAGAATCTCAGGGCCTGGCTTGTTCCCTGTTTCTACAGGTGATTTCCATGGTGTTGGTGGCCGTGGGAGTGTACGCGAGGTTGATGAAGCACGCAGGTGAGCATAGGTCTCCCGCCACCTCCCCAGGACTCTGGCCGTGCCCTTTCTCCTCTGCCTCCTTCAGCTCTGGCCCTCTTGCGTGCCTTCCTGCATAAGCTGTGGTGCTCAAGAGGGCAGCCTCCTTGTAGCCAAATCTTAGTGGTCTACTTAGGTGTCAGACCACCCATGCCAGTCCACCTGGATTTCCCTGAGCCCCCATGAGTCTTCCATTTTAGACTTAGAAAGTGTCTGAGAAAGAAGGGAGGCCTCTGGAAGCAGAGAGCAATCAAGGGCTTTAGCCCCTCCCTAGCTCTGTCCTGGAGAAACTCAACCTCCATTCCCCCATTGCACAGTCTGCAGGAAACAAAGTCCGCAAAGCTGGTGAGCCTAATGCCATTCTAATTCTTTTCTGGAGCGAAAGTGGCCCTTCCTCTCTTAAGCCCAGGAATAAAGGCTCTTATATCGTTAGTTCCTCAAATTAAATACCACAACCCCGTCTGGGTCCTTTTTCTTCCCCTGAGAGGTGCGTACTACCTCCCCATACCCTTCACCTGACCATACTGGAGATTCCTCCACCGAGGGAAGAAAAACAGTTTGGGGGCACCCTCCCACCCCATCCCCAGTGGGCACCAGGCTCAGACTGCAGGATGGCTCCTCTCCCAGAAGCAGCCTTGGCCTGCCTGGCGGTGGATCCTGCCATCCTGCTGATCGTGGTGGGTATCCTCATGTTCCTGCTCACCTTCTGTGGCTATATTGGATCCCTCCGTGAGAACATCTGCCTCCTGCAGACGGTGAGTGGTCAGGGGACCCATCAGAAAGACCTCCTGATGTCATCCCTGCAGCCTTTCGGTTTCCCCTGTCCCACCCTCTCCAAAGCCTGTACTCTCCACTTCCTTACTGTCGAGCTCAGCCCCAGGCGATGATGTCCCAGAAGCAGCTGCATTTCCCATGTGGGGGGCATCTGGGAAAAGTGCCCAGTGACTGCCCAGCACTCCCTATGGCCCTGGCAGGGGCGGCTGCCCAGAGTGGTAACAGACGTCTCCTCTTCCCACGTGCTCCCCACAGTTCTCCCTCTGCCTCACCATCGTGTTCCTGCTCCAGCTGGCTGCTGGGATCCTGGGCTTCGTCTTCTCAGACAAGGTAACACTGGGAGCCCAGAGGCCTCCTCAGGTCTAACCCAGATGGAGAAAGGGAAGGTTCCTGCCTGTGTTTAGCCTGATTAGTTAACCACAGCACCCCCTCCCTTGAGAAACACCAGCCTGTGAAAAGTTCTCCTTAGGAATGAGTGAATGGCCTTTAAGGTCACATTTGGGTTTTTTTGTTTTGTTTTGTTTTTACTTTATTTTTCTTTTTTCTTTGCCCCCACCCCCAAGGTCACCATATTTGAAGAGAATTTCAAGGTTGTAAGGTGTTTTCCTCTGACAGTCTGAGAGGCCAACAGGGAAGTAAATTCTATGAACACCAAGTTAAAATAATTTGCAAACTTTAATAGCAAATGACTAAGTAAAACTCAGTGATCAAGAGGGGCACAGACAACATGAGGAGCCTCTTATGTCTTTTAAAAATTGTTTATTGATATAAACAGGGGGATGAAAGGGAGAAAATAAAACAAGATTTTGAAGAGTGCTCATATCTGGAAGTGGTCTGCCATTTGGTGACTGTCCTTTTCATTAAGAACCAGAATTCCTTTCCCAAATGGCAAATGATTGCTGGAGGCAGAGTATAGGACTATGGAAGAAAACTTTGAGAAAAATAGTGGAGCAGGAAGAAAGAGACCATGGTAGAAAATTATGAAATTGAGAGCCATTGAGTTAATTCAGAATTTTCTAGTCCTTCTGACTTAGTAAGATCCTGAAAGGATACAGATGTGTTTTGAGTCTAAAGAGGTGCAATTCTCTAATGTCCACTAGAGGTCAGTGCCTCAGCTCCGTAAGCCCCTTCTGCCAATTAAAAAAAAAGTTTCTCTACTTTGCATCAATCAACAAGTATTTTGTGGTAATAGTCCTCAGGGGTAGATAAACATTGGATTATCTTGAAATGTGGCTTTGAGAATCTCTGACAGCAGGTCCAGCATTTCTTTTGCTCGCTGGTGCCTGAGGGCCCAGGGATATAAGGGCTTTGGAACTGGCTGTCTTCCATTGTTAGGATTCAGTTCAGATTTCAAGTTTGAGAGAGATGAAGAAGGATGACCCCTGTCTGCTGTTATTTCTGCAGGAAGGAGTAAGTTAGGGATTAGTCCTAGGTCCTGATTGCCCACCCATGTCTCTGGCAGGCTCGGGGGAAAGTGAGTGAGATCATCAACAATGCCATTGTGCACTACCGGGATGATTTGGATCTGCAGAACCTCATTGATTTTGGCCAGAAGGAGGTATGGCCTAAGCGGATGGGGTCAGCTAGTGGTCTGGGGGGCTGTGGGTAAAAATGAACATCATCCCAAGAGATACCTCACCCTCTAGGCCTGTGTGCTTCTTCATTACCTGCCAGGTAACGGATTCTGGGAAGGGGTTTGGCAAAAAAACGTACATAGCAGAGTGCTTTAAGAGTACTTTTAAGGTCGGGCACGGTGGCTCACACCTGTAATTCTAGCACTCTGGGAGGCCAGGTGGGTGGATCCCTCAAGGTGAGGAGTTCGAGATCAGCCTGAGCAAAAGTGAGACCCCTGTCTCTACTAAAAATAGAAATAAATTATCAGAACAACTAAAAATATATATACATATAGAAAAAATTAGCCAGGCATGGTGGCGCATGCCTGTAGTCCCAGCTACTCGGGAGGCTGAGGCAGGAGGATCACTTGAGCCCAGGAGTTTGAGGTTGCTGTGAGCTAGGCTGACGCCATGGCACTCTAGCCAGGGCAACAGAGCCAGACTCTGTCTCAAAAAAAAAAAAAAAAAAAAGAGTACTTTTAAGGACACGGAACAGTATATATAGTAATCTACCATTTGTGTAAAAAAAAAAAAAAGGGAGAAAATATATGTTCATATTTGCAAAAGGAATCTGGAAGGATATAGAAGAAATTATTATTATAAGTGGTTACCTATAGGAGAATGGGGAACTGAACAGATTTTTTAATATTAGCTACTCAAAAGTTACAATTTTTAAATTGTTGGAAAATTTACATAACATAAAATTTACCATTTTAAAGTGCCACAGATCTGTGGCATTAAGTACATTCACATTGTTGTACAACCATCACCACCATCCATCTCCAGAACTCTCATCTTCCCTAACTGAAACTCTGAACCCATTAGACACTAACTCCCTATCTTCCTCTCTCCCAGGCAACCACCATTCTGCCTTCTGTCTCTGTGAATCTGACTACTCTAACCACCTCATATGAGTGGAAT
Organism: Avahi laniger; assembly: GCA_963575035.1. Lineage (NCBI taxonomy): Eukaryota > Metazoa > Chordata > Mammalia > Primates > Indriidae > Avahi > Avahi laniger. The sequence goes on along the minus strand of CAUYSK010014403.1, from coordinate 8,672 downwards.
CATGCAGTATTTTGTCCTTTTGTGACTGGTTTATTTCACCTAGCAAGTCTTCAGTTTCATTTATGTTGTAGCATATATCAGAACTTCCTTCCTTTTTATGGTTGAATAATATTCCATCGTATGTACATACCATATTTTGTTTATCCATTCATCCATCGATGGACACATAGGTTCCTTCTACCTTTTGGCCATTGTGAATAATGCTGCTATGAATCAAAAGTTAACTTTTAAATAAAAGTGCTTTTGAGTTCAATGCTCAGTTCCCTTTCCCCTGGTACAACAGACACTTGACTTTGAGATCCAGTTTGCTTTCATGGAGTAATTATAGATTCACGATGTTGAAGATTCCCCTGCTGGGTTGTCTCTATCTTAAGACAAAGTTTTTCAGCACTAATCCTTTAATTATTTCAACCAGTATTTTTGATCACCTCCTTTTGCCAGACTCTATGTTGTATAGGACTATAAAGCCCAGAAATTTCTCTAAAGAAGCTTATAGTTGAATGTGTAAAACAAAATACATACACAACTATAATACCAACAAGCACTTGGTGAGTTATAACAAGATATATAAAGTAATAGAAATTAAGAAGAGAAAAAATTTTTTCAGGTGAAAGCAACTAGGAAGCTTGAGCTCAAGGTTCAAGGTTGTGTTTAAACACAACCTGAAGTTACAAGGAGAAGCTTGCCATACACTTGTGGCCACTCTGAGAATTCCCCTGGTCACCTCAGTGTGAGGGGTAGGTGATTCTTAACTTCTGGTGGGCTTTGTTGCAGTTCAGCTGCTGTGGAGGGATTTCCTACAAAGACTGGTCCCAGAACATGTACTTCAACTGCTCGGAAGACAACCCCAGTCGTGAGCGCTGCTCTGTGCCTTACTCCTGTTGCTTGCCTGTCCCTGACCAGGTGAGTAAACATCCCACCTCATTTTCCCCTGGGCAGTGATCTAAGTTACTTTCCAATCAGGGCAGCTGATATTGGGGATCCCCATTCCCTAACTTTACCAACCAATTTTGTAGGACAGCTGTCAGGTGTTTTTCTTCACTCCAGTCTTATGGTTCTGTTAACCTTTCACTCCTGCAGCCCACATGGGGGTTCAGAAGGGGCAGATCTAAAGCAAGACCTGGATCCAGACCTGTCAGAGGAAGGGAAGTCTGCATTTGGTGATTTCGAGCCCAGCATCCTCCACATATATTCTCTAACAATTCAGGAGTTTAGAAAGGGTGGAAAGCCCATCAGCTAGGGCCGCAGACAAAAAGTTATTGGAATGGGAATCCCACTTGGCTTTTCAACTCTCTCCACAGGCAGTGATCAACACTATGTGTGGCCAAGGTATGCAGGAAGTGGACTACTTGGAAGCTAGCAAAGTCATCTACACCAATGGCTGTATTGACAAGTTAGTCAACTGGATACACAGCAACCTATTCTTACTTGGTGGTGTGGCACTAGGCCTGGCCATCCCCCAGGTAACTTACCCTGTGAGACTTGTGGGTCCCACAAACTCTGCAAAGACTCCTTTGTTTTGGGGAGGGCACCTGGGGATCAGCTAGGGTGTCAAGCACTGACATTGCTGAGGGGTAGCGGAAGGGATAGTACTGACCGCGCTGGGAAGACTGAGTCAGGCAAAACAAGGGCATCACTCATTGCTGAGGGCTCAATTCCTTCTTGCCTCTCCCAGCTGGTGGGAATCCTGCTATCCCAGATCCTTGTGAATCAGATCAAAGATCAAATCAAGCTACAGCTATACAACCAGCAGCACCAGGCTGATCCATGGTACTGAGAATCCATCCTGTACCTCCTCACCATGACAACAGGCAAGCCTCACTGACCAACAGCAATGGGTGCTGAGAACAGCACCAAGTGGAGATTTGGATTCCAGCCCCCCAGTGATAGCCCAGTAGAAAGAAGCAAACTCCAGATGGGCAGAAGAAGGCAGGGTGCACAGGTGGCTCCTGAAGTCTCAGAAGGATGTGCCTCCTCTTCCCCATCCTAGCCCTCAACATTGTTTGAGTGTTATAATGTTAAGCATTTGGGTTTATGTTTTAATCCTTGTTTGGGCAGAGATGTTTGGGAAACAGCAATTGCACAGAGTTGTGTGGGTACTGCTGCTGCCTTTGCACCGAGACACCACAACCAGCAGCTCTATTAGGGCTGCTATTGAGCTTGGTGGACATAGTTAGATTCTAACTGTTGCCAGCAAGACCTGGAGAGTAGACACCAGCAGCCCTGCCTGGAGTCCAGTTGGCATGATGCCAGCTCCAGAAAGGAAGGGAGTGGAGCAGGCAGTGAGGAGTGAGCTTGAGGGTCGGCTGGGGACAGCTGTATGCGTTAGGTAGGAGTGAAAGGGGATATGTTTACCAAATGCCTGCCCTGCCATCCTCCCAGGTAGTCAGAGTGAGCAACACCCTGCCCCTCCTTCATTTCCATGGAAACATGGCAGCAAGGGCAAGGGGTGCAACAGCAGCCAAATCCATCCCCGCCCCACCCCCTTCAAAAGAAGTTTGGAACCATAGTCCCTACATTCTACAGACAGAAGAGGGACTGAGCCATACATGCCCTTGAATTCCTCCCTGTCTGGCTCTCCCTCTCCAGCAAGCGGTGTTTTCTTTAACTTGGCAGTGTGCAGAGAAGCGGTAACACGCACCCAGTCCCCCCCGCGTCCCGGCCACCTCTGCACCAGACCTCAGTATTGCTACAGCGTAAGAAGCAGGAATCTTGCTGGGGTTGGGGAGCCAGAAGTGGCAATAAAAGTTTGTTGACCTGGGCTAAACCGGACTCCATGAATTTTCCATTCTGGCAACTAGAAGGGGAGGGGTAGAAGGGCCTTGCCGGTGGGCCCTGCCTCCAGGCGGGCACTGGCGACTCCCCTAAACGCCACAGCACCTGCCCATGCGGCCTCACCACACGATCCATCTCCCTCAACCGGACGCACTGCCACCGTCCCACAACCTCGCCCTCTGTGGTCTAAATTAGGTCGCAAGATTACCAGTTTTGATCTGGGAACAGCGTAATTTTATTCCAAACCCTGATGTTATTTTTCTTACGAATTAAAGTGGATTAAAATTAATTTGCCATTCAAAATTTAGGATGGGAGGAGGGAAGGAAATGAGGAGGAAGGAGGCCATGTCTTCACCTGGAGTCTGGGCCCTCGAGCCCTCTTCTCCATCGCTTTCCGAAGACGCTGGGTACCGCAGCCCAGCCTGCTTTAGGGAGGACTCACAAAAGACTCGGAGGGGCGCGCTGGGCGGGGAGGCGGGGCGGGCCGCCCGGCTCCGTGGGTGGTCCCCGCCCCCGCGGCCGCCCGGCCCCGGCCCCGGCCCCGGCCCCTGCCCCTGCCCGGGAGGAGCTGGGGGCTGCGTGAGCCTGCTGCCCGGTGAGTGTCCTGGCCGCCCCCCGCTGTCGGGGGCTCAGGCTGGGGTGTCGGCCTGGCCGGAGAAAGCCTCGAGAGAATCCACCCGGTTGGAGAGACGGAGTCGCGAGTTCGCTCCCCGCCCCCAGCGTCTCCCAAGCGAGCCTTCTGCTCCTGCGAGGGCGCCTTTCCAGCAGCCGCCTGGGGTCCCCGCCAATGTTTAGCTCCCAGCTAGTAACAGAACGGAAAGAAAAAATAAAATCATGTGGAATATAAAATAAAAAATAAGGACATTTTATTCTGGGAGAGAAGAGTAAAAAAGCGCGCTTTCTTGGTAATGTGCCTTTCTTGCTTAGTGCCAGAGACGTGCATTTTATACTTTTCCTTTTTTCAGTGACACAGACCCAGAAATCAGTGTCTTGGGTTAGGCGTTGGGGTGATGCATTTTGTAGGTTCGGCAGCTTTGAGGCAGTAACCCGGCAGCGGGCTCCGTTTGGGGCCTCTTGGAGGAAGGAAGAGACCAGGAACGGTGGTCCTCAGAACCAGGATTCAAATCTCAATTGTTTTAAACTCCAAACTACACTTTTACCACGGTCTCTATGCTGTCTCTCCGTATCTAGCCTTCTGGGCCTGGACTAACGCTTTAAAACGCTTTGAGCAAATATTCAGAAACTTACAGTGCAGTTGCGTGTTCCTGGCTAGATTCCAGATTATCAGCGTCTCTGGGTCTCAGTCTCTCTCTAGTTTTTTTCCTCTTTGGCCTAATGCTGAGGGAGAAAATGCTCCAGTTTTTAAAAGGTTTCTCATTGTTATTTCATGTTTCAATTGAACTTGCTCCTTGAATTTCTACCTATTTCTATTAATAGTAACCCTAGTCCCAATCATGTGGGATTAACACCAGTACTTTAGAACAGCTAATCAAATCTACGCCCCAAAGGTGGTTGAAAGGAAGGAGTTTCTTGGGGACAGCAGAAATCAGGCTGGGCAGGGGTGGAGGGAAGAGACGTGTAGGATAGTGAAAACCTGTCTGGGTGGCAGGGCCAGAAAGGCACCGTGAGGATCTGTGGGCTTCAGTCCCCACGGTTAAACAAGGTTTTGTGCCCAGGAGAGCAAATTTTATAGAATGTTCAATGAAATTCTGACTCCTATATTATTTTTCTATTGTTACTGTCACAAATTACCACAAATTTATTGGCCTAAAACAACACAAATTTGTTATTTTGCCATTGGGGAAGTCAGAAATCCAAAATGGCTCTCACTGAACTAAAATCAAGGTGTGATCAGGGCTCCATTCCTTCTGGGGACTCTAGAAGAGAATTTGTTTTTCCAGCTTCCAGAGGCCACTTGCATTTCTTGACATAGGCTCTTTCTCCATTTTCAAAGCACAACACTCCCATTTCCGTCTCACTTCTCCTTTTTCTCTGACGCTCCTACCACTCTCATATAGGATCCTTGTGATCATATTGGGCCCACCCAGATTATGCAGGATGCTCTTCCCCTTTTAAGGTCCTTAATTTAACCACATCTACAAAGTTCCTTTTACTATGTAAAGAGAGATATGCATGGCTTCTGGGGATTAGGACATGGACATTTTTGGAGTGGCATTAGTTACCCTATCACACCCCCCTTTCTAGCCTCATGCATGGCTTCAGGTGGGGGTCATGTAGGAAGGAGCTAATGTTGGATACTGGCAAGAGTTTGAGGAAGGTGTTCTTTGGCCTTCATTTGATAATTACCTAACACCTATTGAGTGCTTACTGTGTGTCAGGTACATATTCATTATGAAGTTTAATATGCAGCCTTTGCTATTTTCTGACTTATCCTCCTTCTGAAGACTAGATATGTTAAGAGGACCAGGGACCCCTTTCAAAAAGGGGAGCAGCACGACTTCTTCCATCGGAAGAATCCTCTTGGTCCATTACTCTAAAAAGATCAGGAACATTTTGTAAACACCCCCACCCTCCAGAAAATAAGAATAAATAGATATTCCTGTCATCATAGATAAAGCATTTAGAGGAGGGAATAAAGTAAGTGGTAACTACAGTCTAGAACTCAGGTTGGAAGTTAAGCCTCCAAAGTCCTCTCCCTACCATGCCAGGAACCTGGTAAATCAATCAGATGAATAGAATAGCATAGAGATTCCAGAAATATTTTGAAACATCAGTCCTCACTGTCTAATAAACAAGAAGCAACACAGTGATGGGAGGGGGGAAATCACTAATAAATGTTATTAGACAAATGAATTACAGTATGAAAAATAAGTAACAGATTCATATCTCACATCATATACTACTATAATGCATTCTGGAAGGATAAAAGAGCTAAATATTTTAAGGTAAACAACAACAACAAAAAAGAAAATCAGAATATCATATTTGTCCTAGCTCTAGGGAGCTAGAGTGGGCAGCTTTTCAGTGTATCTGCTCAACTCACAATGAATCTTTCTTCTTTGGAAATTAGTCCCCACCCCTCAAGCCCCAGGGTTGAGTCTGAGGAGCCCCATTTACACTATGAGACCTAGTCCCCTAGGCATAGCTGATTGGATCAGACTTGGGCACTGTATCGGTTTCCTAGGGCTGCCATAACAAACTGCCACAAACTAGGTAGCTTAAAACAGAAATTTATTGTTTCACAGTTTGGGAGCCCAGAAGTCTGAAATCAAAATGTTAACAGGGCCATGCTCCCTCCGAATCTTCTAGGGGAGGATCCTTCCTTGTCTTTTACAGCTTCTGGTATCTAGGCAATCCTTGGCTTGTAGCAGCATAACTGCGGACTCTACTTCTGTCTTCACATGGCCGTCTTCCTTCTGTGTCCGTGTCCTAGTTTCCCTCTTATAAGGACACCAGTCATATTGGATTAAGAGCCCACCCTACTACAGTATGACCTCATCTTAGCTGATTACATCTGCAATGGCCCTATCTCCAAATAAAGTCACATTCTGGGGTACTTGGGGTTAGGCTTCAACGTATCTTTTTTGGGAAGACACAATTCAACCTATAATAGATACCTAACCCAAGTTGTGCCAAGCAGAGTTCCTTACCTGGGACTTTGGAATTGAGATTGAGATTCTAGTCACAGCCTAGGCTGATCTCATGAAGAAAGAGAAGGCAACGTGGAGCTGAGGCTCAGCCCTCTGGACTCCATGGACTAGCGGAGAATGTCTGTTTACAGAAAGAGGAGAATGAAAGAGTGGAGGTGGGGTGGAGAAGCAGAGATGAAAGGGACAGAAGAAGGTCTTCCTGGAGGCAGTTTCCTCTGTGACCCCAGAACCTTTCTGCAGCTCTATTGCTTTCTTGCCTTGGGTTCCCTAAGACACCCTGTATACTTAAAGTAAAGCCTGCTTTGTTTGTTTAAGGAAGCTCAACTTGGTTTCTCTTGCTTATAAGCAAAGCTAATAGAAAAACTAGAATCAGAGTAAGATGCTGTATTAGTTTTCTATTGCTGCTGTAACAACTTACCACAAACTTAGTGCTTAAAATAACACAAATGTATTATCTTATAGTCCTGTAGGTCAGAAGTCTGCTGTGGGTCTCACTGGGCTGAAATCAAGGTGTGAGCAGAGCTGTATTTCTTTCTAGAGGTTCCAGGGGAATCTGTTTTCTTGCCTTTTCCAGCTTCTCGAGACCTCCTGCAATCCTTGTTTGGTGGCCCCTTTCTTCCATCTTCAAAGTCAGCCATGGCAGGTCAGGTCCTTCTCACACCACCACCTCTCTGGTTCTCTGCCATTTGTGTGATGAGATTGAGCCTATCTGCATAATCCAGGATACTCTCCCCATCTCAAGGTTTTTAACCCTAATTACATCCATTTGCAAAGAGCCTTTTGCCATGTTAGGTAATATATTCACAGATTCTGGGGATTAGGACATGGACATCTTTAAGGCCTCTTATTTTGCCATCACAGATGCATAATAAGATTCATTACAACCATTTGTAGTAAGATAGGTGACCGAGAGTTTAATGATCTTTCTTTGTGTTGTTTCTTTTCTTACAAAATTGCTTCATTTCATTTGAACAACTCAGTCTGAGCCCTTTTTGAGGAACACAGGGTCAACTCTGTCAGGTTCAAGGACCTTTATTTAGCTGCCTTCTCATAGCTGGAGTTTTAGCTCTCCCAGAAAGACATTAAATGAGGACTTATTCACAAAAGTCCTCATTGGAGCCAGAGAGCAATGGACAGAATGGGATGAAATGTGTATTCCACCCTAAAGAGTTGCATTTATTAAAATGAAATTACTGGGAAAAAGGCCATTTGAAAAAAATTTGAAGTCTTCTCTGAACTGAGAACCTGGGGTGGATACCTTGATAAAGGTATTGTTTCTGACAGAGGGCTACAAGGTCTAATTTATATACAGACAAAATAAGCAAATGGGAAGCCAGGTAAACCCATGCATTTACTCAAAAAATACAGCGTGCTAGGTGCCATTCTAGCACCAGGGAGAGAACATAACAAGTACCTGCCCTCCTAAGTTTACATTCTACTGGAGGTGACGGATTTATACAAATATATGTTATATCTTATACATTACATATACTATAAAATCAGGTAGAGATGTAGGCTATGGAGAAAAATAAAGCAAGCTAAGAGGATAGAGAGTGATGGGAGGGCAATTTTGGACAAGGAATTTTCTTTTTCTTCAGAGACAGGGTCTCACTGTGTTGCTCAAGTTGGACTTGAACTCCTGGGCTCAAACTATCCTCCCACCTCTGTCTTCTGAGTCTCTGGGACTGCATGCACACACCACAGTGCCTGGCTTGGATTGGGCATTTTTTTTTTTTATTTCAGCATATTATGGGGGTACAGATGTTTAGGTTACATATGTTGCCCTTACCCCCCCTCCCCCCCTAAACCGGGTTTCAAATATGTCCATTCTTCGGGTGGTGTGCATTGCACTCTTTGTGTATGCATATACCCGTCCCCTCCTCCCTCCTCCCCCCTCCCCCCTCCCGGATTGGGCATTTTTTAAAAAGCGCTTTAATTTTTTTAAAAAAAATATTTTGAAATAAATATATACTCATAGGAGGTTGCAAAGACATGTACACTTATTCACATTTCCCCAATTATACATGTACTTATTTGCATATATGTGCATAGCTCTGTGTAATTTTATCACATGTGTAGCCTTGTGTAATCACTGCAATAATCAAGGTACTCAGCTGTGTATGTGAATTATATCTCCACTAAATCTGTTACAAAAAATACTCAACGGTGCTGTGATCACAAGATACACTGGTGTTACCCTTTCATAGCCACACCCATCCCTCCCCACCATCACTAACCCCTGGCAACCACTAATCTGTTCTTCATCTCTATAATTATGTTATTTCA